>JAGVSQ010010474.1:0-12887 GCA_022683975.1 Rhyacophila evoluta
CCCCAAGTTCGAAACAAAAAGGGACCCAGGCAACGCCGGGTACTGATCAGCTAGTCTAAATATAAATAAACACTAAACTCTTTCTCCGCTATCAATTCAACTGATATCATAATTTGATATGCCGATTTGTAAACAACGCTCTTCTATATACAAACAAGAATCACATTAAACTGAAAAGTAATTCCAAATTGGTATGAATGTGTATAACATTGCCACATGTAGGCGCTCCCATTTTGGAATCAAATGACCACTTGAGATCAAATTTGAACGCATATGATTAATTTATGTGAGATTTTATGTATTTCTATGAACAGCAATATAAATAATCATTCGTTTCATTAGAAAACATAACGATTAACGAAAAAGCATAAGGGAATTTTTCAATGCTGCAGTGAACTCATTTTACGCACTTTTTTTCGTATTTTTATTCTAGCCTTAAAATATATTATACAATTGTAATGACTTCCATATATAATTGATAAATCTATCTAGTATTTATATTAAAAGAAATAATAACATTTTATCAAAAAAAAAATAATGACATTAAGCGACAAGGCGCTCGGACGTACATGTACGTCCATACTACTCAAAGGGTTAAGCGTATAAAACAAACGATAAAATCAGCTAATAAACAAGCTTTTAAACCATTTTGGTAACTTTAGTATGTTATTGCTATAGTGATCTATAGAAGCTTTTAAATGTAGTGAATATTTGATCTCAAAAGTATGAACAGAAAGCTATGCTAAAAGTATTAACTAGTAATTTTTAAACGTCAAAACGAACCCACATCAAATGTGTCTATATTTAAATATCTACGATTTCGAATATACTACCCCAATAGATATTCTTATAATTTGACTAAATCGATCTGTGTGGAGCACATGGTTCCCACCATACGTGATGCAGCAATAGCTACTTCACACCCACCCAGATAGTACCAGTATGTCTTAATTCCGCCAAGTACTCGGACGATAGTAACAGTGAACCACATTATCTTTCGAAGCATCCACAGCGCGTGTTCTAGCAAGTAGCTCCAAGTTTTTGACCAACAAATTTGTCTGCTTCTTCATGCCTCACTGCCAATATTCTATTCAATTTAATCACTTAAATTATACTCATATTATGTATGTATTAAATCGTTTGAATTTGGTTGACGCCGATCCTTAAATGTCCACGAACTTTTTTATAGGTGATACGCTAGTTTGTTCAACCAGTCGCTTAACAGTAGTCACATCTTTGTTAGTGACCGCAGTCGACGGACGAACTTCACGGATTTCGTCATGGATAGAAACAGGAGCAGGATTTAATTCATCAACTTCACAAAGTTGAACTATAAATACGTTTTATTCTTATATTTTTCATGTATTTTGTTAGTATCAACCCTTCAAGTTTTAGTATATATAATAATTTATCGCTCTTGGGTGGACATTATGATAGCCAGCCTCGGGGTTAAAGCCTTCTTTCATTTCTCCGATAATTATATTACTATCCGCCTTCGACCGTTCAATTTCCGATATAAGGAACCTCCACTATCTATGCCGAATGCATTTTGTACGTACAAGCATTTCAGTCGGTTTTACGATCCGTCTCATTCCTTCTGGCCAGTGGCACCATTTAATGAAATGAAAATCGAAAAAAATAATTTACAGTATCTGAATCTGGTAAGCTCGTTTGGTGATTACCCCAAGATAGGTAGTATGAATAATGATAGATTGAAGATATGAATATGAGAATACATTCTCTCAGGTAACGCAGTAATCTCTGCGTGCGTGTCTCTCACCCAGGAAATGCGGGTTCGATTTTCACATCTGTCGGATCAAGAAAGAAAATGCAGTACTAGATTGGATTAAGCAATTGTTTGAAAGATCAATTATCGTAAAAATAATCATTCAAGACATATCTTCACATTGCGGAAATCCACATACACATATAACATATAGATCTACACACTGTGAAGATATCCACTCCAAACAGGAGTATATGGATTCCCGCAATGTAAAGACGCCTTGACATATTATTTTTCAAGAGAATTATTATTTGACAGACAATTGCTCAACCGAATGGGCATCCAGTCCTGCATTTTTTGATTTTTAAAATCCGACAGATAGGTAATCGAATCCGCATTCCCAGAATGATAGGCGTGCACGCTACCAACTACGCTACAGTAAAAAATGGCACTATTTAATGAAATTTTATTTTTGTAATACAACATAATGGCATACACATTTAATATGATTACACATTCGCGTATAATGGATCAATTAAACTGTTAACAACCCTATATACGCTCAAGGAATAGTTATCATCATTTATCAAACTTCACCCACACCATGTTTATCTGATCTATTCTTCAGATATTGGCACAAATCAACATATCATTATAATTATGATAATAGTTATTGCCAATCGTGAAGATGACAACGCTGAATACTCCAGTCGACACAAATTAATTAGAAAAACACTTTTTACAGATGTAATAAACGTAAAAGTCATAACACTAATTGGATTGTGGAGAATTTAAGGACAAGGGCAGTAAATTCGTATTTTTTATGGGGCGTAATTCAATTTGATTGCTGGGCAGAAGGGAGAGTCGGGGTTAATTGTGTCAGGGGGTAAGAATTGTGTACAAATTACTAAGTTATCTGAATAAGAAAAAAAACTGCGCGGACACCAGAAACATCAGCCCGATATACTAGACGGCATGTCAAAAATGCTCGTAAAAATACTACAAATTTTATCACCTTCGAATAACGTTTGAAGAATACTCTACGTTTGGAGCAATTTAGCCATCGAATTGACTAGACTGTATTTTCCTTATCTACACGCTGTTTTATTATATATTTTATGTGTGCGTCATTTATGTCTTCGTCAAAATCTAAATTTTTCTGTTTACAATCGTATATATGTACAGTAAAGCCTCGATGTAAAGGACTAATGCGGGTAAGGGTGTGTCCGTAAAAGCCGAAAGACGGTTATATAAAAGACAGTTTTCTTAATCTATTTTTTATTATGAAAATAAACAGCACAACAGAACATTGGTGAAATTTCAAGAAAATAATGCATTTCGCTTGCACCTTTGAAGTATGCTGTTCTTTTATAATCAACTATCTAAAATAAATAACTTCATCTGCTTATTCACTTTGAGTCATGATATGATACCTAGGGTCTCCTTCATCTACTCATTACTACTGTAAAGCATTGTCTCCGGCTTACTTCTTCTATAGAATTATTCTATAATTTTCAGCGGAAATCTAGAATATTCTAACGCTTTTAAATCTATGTCTACATCTTGGAAATCAAACAAATTGTTCCAACCATTTTGCAACGATTTACTCGGCCAATGAAGTTTAAAGAAAAAAATCAAGTTTTATTGTCACTTTTGAAGTTTTTTGTTCTTTTATAATCGCCTGTCTAAAATTACGAAAATATTATTTAAAAAATCCAAGACAATCTCATCTGCATCTTCACTTTCAGTCATACTGTCATATTCGGGGTCACCTTAATCTACTTCTAATCACTGTAAAACATTTTCTTCGGCTTCTTCTTCTCCAGCGTTATTTTGTACTGTGCATCAAACAAAACTATTGTTCAGTGTTTGCATTTTAATTTATTTACAAATATTTTGTCCGTTAAATCAAGGTGTTTCTGTATTAAAACTCTTTTTACTTTCAATGTACGGTCTGCTAATTTGTCGGGGCGTGTCTAAAGTAAGGTGTTTGATATAATTTGATAAATTATTTTCATAAAGTTGTTTTCAAATATGTTCCGATTTCCAAAAAAATCTACGTACAAATTCGTTTCAATTTATTTATTCATTTTGGTAATAAAGCCAAATTTATGAACATAATAAAGATGTCCGACTTTGATAATTTTACCTTGATTTCTAGATTTTCGAAATTTGACATTATACCATTTCAAAAAAAATGGTCTTATTTGCTACCGTTAAATTCATTATGTAGCGTATAAAGTTACTTTGAATAAGATTTAGAGAAACTAACAACGCACATCAACGAGGTAAAAGTTTCTACGGAAAATCCAGGAAATTTCTAATCACATTCGACTAGCTTAACAAATGAGTCATATAAGCTTTGAAACATGACTTCACTTTTACAAATTTTGTCTACGTCTATAAGAAAGAAACATTACAGAAGGCTGTGGATTTACTAATATTATTTGTATGTTAATTAATTAAACGAGTTGCGAGCGCGTGCGGTTCGATACGGGTTCGAGTCCCACAGCTGCATAAGGGTTTAATAAATATATTAAATGCAGGGCTGAATGCCTTATGAATTGAACAATTGGCTGAAAACCAATGGAAGTTGAAAAAAATCTAAACTTAAAATCTTATGAAAATGCAAACGCCCTACTTTGTGACACGGTGAATATACGCAGGTAGAAAAAGTAAGAAATCAAGATATACTGTTATATATTTGATCGACTTTGATTGCAATCTACGTCAGAAAATTCAAGAAAGCACTTTAAAAGTTCTCCATATCGTATATTTTGGCGGGAAAGTAGCACGACACATAAACGCGGAAGGCGCGCACCGGATGCGCCGCCATCTTAGAAACCGGCAAAATGGCGGACCACTTCCGTTGCGCAAATAGTCAAAGAGTAAAACCTGCATAATGAAGCTTGTCTAGCCGAGTCATGATGTCGACAACGATGTATGTTTAACATAATGTATGGAGACTTCAGAATATAACGCGCGAGCGTAAAAAGCTATTTACTTTCGTGACTTGGCACTATTTAACGCGGAGGTAGTCTCCGCGTATTTATATTTGATCGATATCGATGCAATAACCGGTCAACATATTTCAGTGTTCAATGAATGTCAAATATTTTAATGATCTTTTTTAACTTGCATTTAAACGCATCTCGTATATGGTAATATATTATAAAAAAATACATTTTGAATTACATCACATGTATTCCAGTCTTACATAGCAGCTATTGGACATAGCTGTACTTCTAAGCTGTAAGTTTTAATATTTTTATTTGTGAACGTACATTCTGACGTCTAAAACTGCAAAGCGTATTTTTGACGTTTTAAAAAAACAATCTGTAACTGTCAAATTTCAATATCTAGCTCCTTTGAACAATTACGTTTTTGACAGAGGAGATGTTTTCACGTTGACGATATTATAATTATATCAACCGTGGAAATTAAAAAGAACGTAACCCACACAAAACAAAATTTAAAGGAGGCACAAAAACCAAAACTGGTGTTTTATTTACTCAATCTGATATTAAATAAGTAAATTATTCAAAAAAAAAGCCAATCAAATTTATGTGGTGAAAGTCCTTTATCCTCATTTTTTTCGATCTTAGCCAAATTTACATTTGCAGCATAGATCGTTTTGATAGAACGTATATAACGTTGTATACATTGTGATTATTGATGAAAATTTCATCATTTAATGATATTTAAAAAAAATTGATGGTCATGTTTTTTTCTTTTCTTCTGTTCAGTAAGAAAAAATGTGATGAATTTTAATCTAAAGTAGATTTTATCAAACTTTATTTCAACTCAGTCATATTAAATGTCGCTAATAAAATAACACCGGTATATATTCTAAAAAACTGCTGTTTGTATATTCATTAATTATATAAATAATACTAAACTTATGTGTAGTATTAAAAACACGGGATGTTTTACTTCACGCTCTACAAAAGAAAAATAAAAAAACTACTGGTGCTATTTACAAGAGAATGCTTTCAACCAGATTTTCACTACAACTAAAGCAAAGAAGTATATTTTTGGTATACAATTAACTAGAGAATCATTATTGATAATTTTGAAATTAGTAGTAATTTCAAAACTATTACCACTATCAAAATTATTTATTGCCTCCATTATCTTAAATGCGTATCGCAAAGTTTAGAACATTGTACCGATATAAGTTGTGTATAATGCTGTACTATTGCAGGGCGTTTAAGAAACATATTATTTAAGCATCAGAGTACTAAACTACTTTAGTTAATATTTTATGTGCGACAAAACTTTGTCGTGTGTTGGAAATAGCCTTGTTTAAAATAATATCAAACGAGTATTGATAAAAACAGATAACATGTGCCCATTTTGTAATTGTTTTAGAATTCATTATTTAAGAAACAAAAAACTAAATTTCACTCGTCAATATTTCAACTTCAAGGTAGGATATAAAAATAAATTCTTTTACTTTGTACGAACAATATTATTTGTTTTTAACAAATGGTATGTGGATTCGATCCCTTTAATGCTAATCAGAGATATATAGTTTTTTGAGACAGCGAGTAACGCCAAATAAAAGCTTTTATTATACTAATCGTAGCATTTGAAAAAAATATCGCAACGGTCTAAAGTTTAAACGAATTATACAAAAACCGTTGGGAAAAACAATCATCAAGATTATTTTAAGCTCTACAGTTGTCTTTATATAATAATAATGAATGATAAGTTTTAAGTGTTATTTTTTCCAGAAGAATCGACAAAATAATTATAATTTTTTCTACATTTCTATATAGTCCGCGCGACTAAAATTATGAATACAAAAAAAAAAATATGTTTTAACATTTCTACTGCAGAAGTTGGATTTGCATTGAAAGATGGCAATATTGAAATAAATATACCAACACTCCAAATCATAAAATCTTTACGCTGGCTTGATATAAATTCAAATCGTCATTTCCATAAATTTAAAATAAATTTGCGAGCAAATAATATATTACACCCAATGACGAATGTATCGTAATTTCTAAAACATACACCCACAAATTCGTGATGAGAATGAAGACCCAATCGTGTGAATCATCTTTTAAATATAACTTATGAGGGGGTTAGAAGTAAAGGTAGCCTTCTTGAAAAAAAAAACTTTTTAATTTACGAATGCAGAATCATAGAGCTACACATTCTTCAGCTTGCAAGCTAATGTTACATTATCAACTTCATGTTTTATTCAATATAAAATCAATGTTTAAAATCCACCTAAGAGGCAAACACAGCTTTCTTCACTCTTAGTGTGTCCTCACATACAAAAAGGCACTTAACAAAATAGCCACTTTAGTGTGATCAGAAGCAAGCACGATTTCTTTTCGAGTTGTCAGTTGTGAAGTCTTGGTATGCGTGTGAAGCAAATGCAGCTTTTTTGAAATTTGATATTATTATATCTTAGTAATGTAAATGCAGGACTGGATGCCTATTAGGTTGAGCAAATTGTCTGACAAATGATTCTCGTCGACAATATTCTGTCAAGACGCCTTCACACTCTGTAGATCCATATGCTCCACGTTGGGAGCAAAATGGTATAAAAAAGTAATGTAATCAAATTAATGACTTTAAAAATTAAATTGCTTTTGAATTACAATATTCTAATGTAAGGTGTATAGCACACGTAAATTAAATCTATTTGTAACATTTTTTTTCAGATTTTAACGTTTTTCTCAAAACCTCATCTGTGGTAGAAAGCTGTCTTTGCTTCTGACCCCCTTATATAAAATAACCGTCTTCATGTTTACTCATATTATTATTTTTCAGAAAATATATTATCTCCGTCATTGTATGCGAAAACGAAATTATCATCGCAATTCTCGGCTTAGATGACGAGCGGAGATAGGCAAGGAAATCACATATATATTATTGAATTAGTTTGAAGAGATATTAAAGGATGGGGAGATAATTGAATCGGCACTGCTTCGGCTAATGTAAATCGAATTGATGGTAGGAGAATTAATTCCGCGCGAGCTGTCGCTGCGAGATCGTATCTTGCGATTAATAATAATAACAGATCCAGCCCTTTGTGAGCTTTCAGTTTTCCCTATTGGAAGGAAAAACGATTAGATCGCGCACATTAAGCGTGGGCATTCATTAACACTTTGAGGAATATCGAAGTCAATGTACGTCCGTGCGCTTTGTCGACTTTAACGCCATTCTTTTATTTTTTTTTATAAAATGTTATCCAAAATTGGCAAGAATATGTACAAGATAACCACACGTGGCCGCTTCCATTTAAAAATGAAAGGGGCACTTGAGATCAAATTTCAAGACAAAGGACTAATTTATGACATATTCTGTGTTTCGGTATACGGCAATATAAATTAACTTTTTGTTTCTTTCCAAAACAAAATAATTATCGAAAGAGCTTAAGGGAAATTTTTCAATGCCGAAATCAATTCGTACATGTACGTCCGCAATACTCAAAGGGTTAGGATCGCTGTATTCAAAATATTTCATCAAAATATAGTCCAACGCAGTGTTTCCCAACAGGGGGCAATTTGGTTGTTAAAAGGGACATTTCGAACACGCAGTAGATGTTACATATGAAGCATAAGAATTTTAGAAAGGCTTAGGTGGGGGTGGTAAAAAATGGTGGTCTTACGTTTTGTCAGTATCATATAGTAAAAAAATTTACCAGCATCGAAAGCTTTAAGAAACAATAGTACAAAAAGATGATTCTACAATGATGTATATTCTAAAATATACGATTCAGCGCCTGAGTAAAAGTTCAAGATGAAAAATAATAAGAGACATTCAAGGCATATATCATAAAGCCTCTGTCTTTAAATTCTGCTTTCTGATTCAGATTTCCCAGCCAAATAAGGCACGTAAATTGGCACAAGTGGCATCTCAATGACACATGAAAGGAATGCTTAAAATTTTAATAAATTATACGCGAAGAAGAAAATATTAACAACAATGTAAATCGAACTTAATTAACGGTGCTTTATATAGTAACCTGTTAATAGTGGATAACAGTAATGTTAGTAAATAATCTACAGGCGCGGGTGGCAATCCCGTAGCTATATAAAATTTAATGTGAATGAGACGGATCGTTGTAAAAATAAACTGCCATTAAACATATCCACGCTGTGGAGATGCTAATACTCCATTTCAAAGCGGACATGGTGATTTACCTTTTGGAAAAACAGACGTGAAAATATCGCTACACGAAATCGAGTTTCACGTGTACGGCATAAGGGCGCACGTATCAGCCGGGGCTACGTTTTTTCCCCGTTCGTGAAAGGTTTAATTTTTTCATCCCCGTCATCTGATAAGTTCGCGAGGGCAAAATGTCAAAAAAAAAAAAACAACCCCCAGCAGATTAATCTTGGCGCGGCCGTAAACTTGTGTTAACGTTCTTTCGACGATGTTATACAAGCACATCGTACAGTATTAATCTAGATTTATTAGTTTTGAAAATAACGCCGGCAATAAATATTAGTATCATAAAGTAATACACTTATATTATAAAAGTTATAAATATTTGAGAAGTTCTTGTGTGTACAACACCAAAAAGCACTCTGGAAATTGACTCTATATTAAACATATTATGAACTCAAAAAAAAATTGCTAAAAGTACGTGGTACAATATATTTAGATATACGATATCAAAAATCGTATACCGTAATGATACTTGAAAGATGTCGTAAGGGTTCGAGCAGAATTGGACTTATGTATCTTTTCCCCAAGTTTCTTGAATGAAATTCTTTCACATAAAAGTATCGACGTGTATCGATATTGCCTAAAAATGTCTATTCTGTATTGGAAGTAGGTATTGATATGATTATAAATACATTTTTATTTAGCAAATCAACAAACTGTGCTTCTTATTTAACTTTCTAGTACATTTGAAATGGTTGTGAATGGTATTTTTCCACGATGTTTACTCCGTAAGTGGAGCATATGAATGCCTTTATCCAATTGAATTATTTTCAATAATTGTTTTTTAAACTCTTACTGCCCGGTGGTGGATGTATTATCAGTATTTATGTTTTATCTCTCTAAATATACCGATTGCAAGGTCTTCATACTTCACGCACTCCTTATACAATTATTGATGATTTCGATAATATCATTATGAAATAAAAATACTGATCAATATTTCGCATTAAATCTAAATCAAATGAAGAAAGTTATGTATGTAACGATAGCGTCCATTACTTAAATGAGTAATGGCATTACGTCTCAGCGGGGAAGAGAGGGTATATTCAAAGCGGTTAGATCAGTCAGTAAAGGATATCCGCCTGGACATGTTTCTTTTGTGTTTGCATTTCTTGCACTTATTTTTTGACTTTTAATACATGATAAAATAATTTTTATAGCTGATTAAATTCAGCCCGCTAAATACTATCTATATAATGTATTCGCCGGAGTTACGGAATACAGGTATGACCTGAGAGGACGCAAGAATACTGGCGGGTGACAGGGATTTTAGGGGGCGGCACACCACGTCTACATCATCCTCTTAGGCCGGGTCCAGACAGAAGCGAACGAACGCAGAATACTGGCATTCGCTTGTTTTAGCGTCCGGCTATCCATACACATCGGACCGAGCATTCGCTTATAAGCCTCCGTTCGCTTTTGTCTGGACCGGGCCTTAGGGAGCGGATATGGAAGAAGAATTATAATAATTTATCTAGCATATTTTGGATAATTTTAATTTAAAACATATATTTTTACTGGACCTTGAGGAACCAGCATCGTAGCTTTTATGACAGTAAAGCGAGAGTTAATAAGCTTTCCGTAATTTGCCTGAATCAATTATTTTAAACTGAACGTGTTGATAGTTGTCAGGATTTGCATGACGCTGTGGGATAATGGATTTTATAACAACCAATCTATTTTTTAAGCAATCAATCATCCTTGTATATTTTTAACACCAACGGTGTAGGGTGAGAGTTACGGCGTGTGACAATATTCGTTTGCGTTCATATTTTTATTTTTCTACACGGGAAATTTTCACGAAAACTGTACTGTAGCGCGGAATCCCTTAAATTATTAAACGGCCTACATAACGAGAACGAATGACAAGCGGTAGATTTTGTCGCATCGGTTTATAAATCACCATTTCTATATGTCAGCTTCTAGGTATTTATTTGAAAGGTTTTCATGCTTTTGTATCAATGTAGGTCCATCGGTGTTTGAATGTTGTCACTATTTAGGACAAATGTCATATAAGAAAAAACAATCCCGAATTTTAACCTCTTTGAAACAAACCCAGGGAAAAAACAACTAAAATAAATTCTTCTATTTTCTCTTTCATATCTGATTCCAAAGTGGAGCATATGCATACCACATATAGCTTCCAAGAAGCCCGCCAGTAATTCGCGACCTCCCAAGTCACACCTGAATCCCGTTCGTCAAATATATCCTCAACCGGTCGGCTTGAAGAATAGGCTGGTAAGGTTAAACTCGCAACATTCGCAACGTGGCCGTGCCAAGTTCAGCGTCGCAGCTTCACTTTATTAATAATTACTGGCTGCATAATCCGTTGTCTTATTACGAACAAGGTCATATCACTATATTTCCAAAATTCACCGCAGGCGTCTGTGTACAAAGCTTAGTATACGGTTACTTTGGGCCTTTGTTGGTTACCATATTTCGCTACCGTAGAGCAGCACTGACACAATGCATGCATTTAACAGGTGGCATTTAGTTTTTAATTTGTGCAGCCTAATCGAATAGCCAGCTCACTTTGCAAAGTGCCATTTCCCGTAATATGTACCCCTAAGTATCTAACCTTCTCGATGCTCTGTGCATTATCCAGTTTTTAATTAAATATTAAATGTCCAGTCAAAAATCGGGTAAATAAATAAAACCAATTCAGCGAATACATAAATACGATTTGACTCGTAATAGATCGAACCATTGACTCGTAAAAAAAGGCCTCAAGTATTTAAAAAGAAGATCAATTTGATCGGAGGCACGTGCAGTAAATATTTCCACGTGCCAGTAGTACACAAAGATCCGATTCTCAGTCACATCTTTCGCTCGACAAAAAAGAAGTGCCTCCTTGTAAAGTTCGCTCAGGCGGAAGAATCGCGCTAACAGTCAATTTACAATAGAATTTTCCGACACAGTACATACGCGTATTTTTATTTCAGGATTTTTCAATGCCGCACTGAATAGCAAAAGACCTCTTGATACACTTAGCAGAATATATAAAAGAGAACAATGTACTCCTACATAAAAGATATGGCATTGTATAATATATTTTTTATACAGGGTTGTGAGCATTTGTACCTACAAAGTATGAAGACATCCACGATAAAATTGGCTGTCAGACATTTCTCAACACAATGGGCATTCAGTTTTGCATTTTTTAGATCCAGCAGATGTAGGAATCGAACCCGTACATCCGCACGTTAACTGCTACGCTACCGGGAGTAGAGCAATACGTATACCAAATTTAATCGCCAATTTCGCGAGGGCGTTGCATGTTAACTATGTGGCAACTGATTGCAGTTTGTTTTTATGGTGGCGAGCTGAATTCTGTAACTCGCCAATAGGATACTTATATTGGTCAATCACCAGACGTATTCATTATCACTACATTAACAATACAATTTCAAAATGTAAAATCATTTTCAATATCATCATCAGTCGAAGTCGAATTAGTTTGGATAGGCTTCTCCAGTTTCTTCTACTTTATGTATATACCATGTCCGCTCCGAAAGTAGACTATATGGATTTACAGAGTGTAAATATGTCTGTTCCAAAAGTGGAGTATATGAATTTCTATAATGCGGAGACATGTCTTTCACAGATATTTTCAACTAGAATTGATCGTCAGGCTCATTCCTCAACCAAATGAGTCCAGTCTTGAATCTTTGGGTTTTTTTTAATCCAACAGATGTGTGTATCAAACCCGCAATCTCCGGCTCTGGGGTGCCTACGCTGATCTCTCAACTACCGGGGTTTATTTATTATAAATAATATATGTTTTAAATTCAGTTGTTATATAAACCATAAAATGAGCTGAAGGCGACTGATTGCTTTGTATATCTATTTTTGTTTTGTTATATTGTATTATACATTTAACTCTCCCCGGTAGCGTAGCTGGTAGCGTGCACACCTAGCGATCCGGGGAATGCGGGTTCGAATCCCCATCTGTCGGATTTTAAAAATC
>JAGVSQ010010475.1:0-12886 GCA_022683975.1 Rhyacophila evoluta
TCAATATTCTTTCACATAATTACACAATACTCTTTTATAGTGCATTGCAACGCATTTCGGGTTCAGTTAGTTGTTTATAAAATTTGAAATTCGTATTTGGAGCCTTCGGTATTAAAATGTGAGTACTTTCGTTCTTCCACCATCACAAAAAACATCTGAATAAATGAAATTATATAAAAACGTTAAATAATCTTTCCTTATTCGAGAGGTTTTTTAAGATAAGTGGTTAGTATTCTGAGGAATTTTATCTTATGATTAGTTGATCTTTTAATATATAACCAATGGATGAAAAGACATTAACTTATACGCGAGAAATACATTAGAATAATGATATTTCAAAAAAATTTGATCAATCAGCAAGCTAAAGCTTGGATGATATAGATCTCTGCTACTAGTGTAGTTTGGGTGTAATAATTTGGATACCAAATAAGAAAATATTGTCATTTAATAAACGGTTACTTTGGGCTCTTGGTCGAATAATTAGATGCCAATAGTGTATATTTATAAAAAAAATGAAGGAAAACTTTTGTGAAAATTTAAAGCAGAAATATTTATTATAGAGTTTGGTAAATTAGTATTATTATTAAGAAAAGGACAAAGAAAATATATTATCACTCTTAAATAACGGAATAATTTATTCAAAAGTTGCGACGTCGTGTAATGAATAACTAAGCATTCTAATAAATTTTCCGAGAAAACTTTATTGCATGGCTAAGATTTTTTTCTTAAGGTGAAATCATTAATTTTCTTGGAATTTATACCAAACTTATTTATGAATTAAAAAATAATTTTATATTTAGTTTTCATACTGACAACTCCTAAATAGGACAAATTGTAGCCGCCATTTGTTATGAAAGGCGTTGGAAACAAAACACTGAAATTGTGTATTGCATTTAAATGTGCATCAAGCTAAAGTCAGTCTAAACTATAAGTGTAGTACATATTAATCATATCCTAACTACAGTTACACGTTGTGGTCATTAGTCAAATGCATATGTTGTATTGTACATTATATATATATATATCAATTGTAGGTTACATAATATATTATACTTTCAACGTTTTTGTGATAAAACAATGTTATGCTTTAACATTGTCAATTTTTACTATTTTTTTAAGGGAGGAGTAGAATCAATCGATGCACATAGTAACTGTTTTATATCATGTCAAAAGTTTAACATAGAGTGTAGTAAGCTTTAAATTGTGTAATAATTTAATTGAAAATAAAATTTGATCCATTTTGTTGTGTTTGTTCACATACAAAAAGCGTAATAATTGTGTGTTGTCGTATCGTTGATGGGCTGATAAATGCACGTGTTTTTGAGTCGGAGGCATTTAAGTATCACAGCTATATATATATATATTAATTCAATAAAATTGACTTGAATTCTCAGAAGATTGAAAATTTATACCAGCAACCAAACCACATAGAAGATTCTTTGTGATAGTTTTTGACATTATGGATATTCACAAAACTATTGTTTATATGGAGCGGACACGGCTAAATAAAAAATACGTTTTTAACTATATTTTTTCGTTTTAAAGTCAAAAAATTATGGTAAGAATATCTGCTGTGTGCACTTTGTCTTGGTGTATAAACTCTTAGCAAGTGTACACGATTGTACATTTTATTAGAATATAGGGCGTGAGTTCAAGTTATAAAACAATGCACGAAATAGATACATATTGGTAGAACAATTAACTGGGACCAATTCTAGACGATTTGTCAAGATAAATCTTCTCATTGTGAAAATCTATAGTATCCCAATCTATAGTAGGTCAAAACTGAAAGTTAAAAAAAACCATATTGTAAAACATGAAACATATGTTTGTATCTGTCTGTCATAATAACTCCTACCAAACGGTAAATAGTACCGACGTAAAATTTTACAACAATTATTTTGACAACTATTTCTAGATCAATTGTATTAACTTTAATGCTTACAACTACCAAAAATAATCATCAAAAGACTAAGAGTATTGTGTATAGCCAAGTATTGAAATAAATTTGTAATAGGATGAATAGAATTAATATGAAAAAAGAATGAGTTTGAATCTATCGCAACCAAGCCAAATAATAAAGGCAGTATTGTTATTAAATATGAAAGCTTTAAGGATTTTTTAAATAATTCAGAATTTAAAAGCATTTTACTTAACGAGACAAAGAAATAATTATTGTTTTAGTGATTACAGTGATACTTCTAATAAATTCATTAGACTCTTTTTATCTTGTAATTTTATATTTTAATGAGACGTATAAGTTTAATATGGTATTAATACAATATATCATTCTAGTTATAAAAGTGAAAAATTACTTAATAAATCTTACTTTTTTATTTGTAATACTAAGAAAAACGTCTCAGTGAGAATAGTACAATGTTGTGTCATTGTCGATGTGGCAGATGGTAGTTGAAGGTTATATGAGAGAGAAACATTTATTTTTATTGTTTTAACATTTATATTTTTAACTGAAATTTTTTTTTTGTTGAGAACATATCTGCGATCTATTTTACTAGAAATGCCCATGCCAAATTTATCAATAATTGTTTGTTTTTCATCAAAAATACTACGTAATGTGAAGACATGTCTCGACAGATTATGTTTCACGAGAATTGGTAGCCAGACAATTATACTTACATACATTACGAATATCTAGTTACTTTACATAATATTTATACTGAAGAGCTTAAGGCAAATACTTACGAAGCTTTTTTCTAATATTATAAAGAGAAGGGGCATTTAAAAATAACTTTTGATATCATTGAAAATTACCAATATATGACATAAGCACTTCTAAAATTGGGCCACACATATATACTTATCTTTTTTTATTAATTTCATATTATATGTATTTGATAACCTAGAGTGAGTCTTTTTTTATCACATGCACCCCAAAAGTGCAGCATATGAATCTTCGTGATATGAATATATGTCTTGACTGATTGATTTTCACGGATTTTTAAATCAAAAATTGCTCAAGCCAAAGGGCACCCTGTTCTGAATTTTCAGATTTAAAAAAAAAACGGTGAATGTGGGAATCGATTCCGCATTATCTGGATGATAGGCGCGCACGCTAACCAGGGAGACAGCTTAGACAATAATTGTTTATAATTAACAGTATACGTTATAAATGTCCAGTTATAATTTTAATAAATATTAAATTGACGAGTTTAATTGTACAGATTTTTTCAGTAGTATTTGAAAAAGGTACGTTTTAAAATACTTTCTGATACTAGTCCAAATCGCCAATATCAGATATAGCCACTTGATTGAGTCACAGATATGTACTTAGTCGTAAGGTTTATAATACTTTAATAATATAGAGGTAAGCATAATAAGCCAAAGTGAGTTTTTACCTTCAACATTATCTTTATATACCTTTCCCTATCCAGTGGAGAAGATTCTCGATACGCTACTTAAAGCATGCTAGTCATCAATTAGTCTGCACTGTCAGAAAATTTTTCGAAGCTATGGCTTCCTTTTAAGTTTTGTAAATTCATAAAGAATACATGAAACCAATGCAGTTCTCGAATTCTTGAATTATAGCACGGATGGCGGAAACTCATTTTAAATTCAGAATTATTTGAAAGCTCGTACGTATAAATCGTAGTTTTATAACTTGTTGCTTTTCTTCCGGTATTTTCATCTTGCATATACACATATATAGATATAAGAAAGCTTTTATTAAATTGCTATTTTTGCTACGTCTTTTTTCGTACACCTTTACTTGTGTATAATTTGACAGAATACATATGACACAGTAATCTAGAAAGTTTTTTGCTAAGATTTTGATCGTGGTGTTTGAAAATAAATAACTCTCCTATAACCACTGTGTTTATAATATATAGACACAGAAAATAAAAAGAAATTTTCCCGGTTACTGAATGATAACGTAAATTTGTTACAAAAGTAAAGTATTTATCCATTGTGGAAAACTTAAAAAATACGAGGTATCAAGTCATTATGGCACACTTGACAGTTCTTCCATTTCAATCGGTAAACGAAGATACGTCCTAATGCTTAACTTAACGGAAATATATTTAAGCACATTATTTATTTAGTAATTTTTAAATAAAAAACTATAATATAATACGAATAATACGTATTTTCAAGATGTTTTTTTATCAGATTTATGAACAATATTTATTTACGCGGCTAAAAAAAACTTTAATGTCTACTTGATTGTCTGTTTCCCTAGCAACTGTAATTGTTATTATCGCTTACTAAAAACGTGTTAAATAAATATCTCATGATTTTATTTTCATAGATATTCCGCCTGTATAAGAATATGTTTATTAAATTATTGTTCACGTGCCAATTTGAAACATAAAATAATTCAATAAAAATATTACTGCATGCAATGTAACGGCGCGTCTTTATGAGACATAATAAAATGTATCTGGCGACCATAAATAACATTACATGACAGCTGGACCGTTTTTAGTGTTACGTCTGGAAAAATAATAACTCAATTTTTTCTTCTCCAGACTGAAAAGTTACACTGTGCGGCCTTTCTGTTCGCCATTTTCTTGTTCCTATGTTATAGATTGTATAGAATTGATCGATTTTTGATTATTTCTATTGTTTCTTATAAAATAAAATATACACTTTTGTGAGTGACACAACTTTAATGTATGATGAAGTTTATAAAAATACAAAATTTATATTTGATTCGATCGACTTATTTATTTGACATCCTGAGAATATTACAAATTATAAATGTAAGATATTAATGACGTGATATATAAAAAAATATATGATAAATTTAAATAAGAAATAAGAAATTTTTTTAAATATGAAAGAAAAAGCGTTGGACAAACGTTTTTGTGGAACTTTATACAACAAGATCCATCTATACTCACTATCACTCAGGTAGAATATATCAATTATCGATAAAATAGCATTAAACTCATTTATAATAGCAGCAAAGCCAAAAGTGAAATTTGGTTTCCTTCTGAAATTTTTTGTTGCACGCCAATAACTTATACTTTGTTTTCCCCTCAACCAACGGGCTAAACTAAGGTATACTATGGTGTACTGAATGATGTACTGTTCAAAGAACCAGAAGTGTCGCAAAAGCAGCTTCCCTAGACCTTGTTTGGAGTTCTCAATACTTAAGTGTGCGCTATTCTTATTGTTTTATTTTTCGAGCTCATGTTGGTATCAAGCCTTTTTGAGAATAAGCGTACTTTCTCGCCGTATGATTCAGCATTTTTCTAAAGCTAGAAAATGACCAATTTAAAATACTTAAGATCGGAGAAATGATCGAACCAAATTGAGAAGCTATTCACTTAAAAAAAATAAAAAGGTATGTTTTCAGAGGATGTAATTGGAATCCTGTAATTCACCACATACGGAAATAATTCCCGATACTATGAGTCATAAACAATTTTTTTACCTTATCAAGTTACTAAAATGGCGATCTATTAACAAACCATCTTTCCTCAAACTTAAAAATGACCAGCGACTTCAAAGAAACTGGGTTACACCTGCAAATAAGTATCTATTTTATCGAAGAAATTGAATCTTGAGAATTTTTACATAATCTGATTCACATAAAGGTTTATGGTCATAGCGGTGAAAATATGTGCCTGAAATTTGAAGAAAAGCTACATTTTTTTCATTTTAGTGGTGGGATTCACAGTTCAAAAGTGTTGGTATGTTGGTAAGGAGACTGAACAATTCTCGTCTCACGATATTAAAGTGTTTTTTATTTAATTTCATGTAACGTGATAGAAAATAAACCTATTATATGAAATCGTTTAACCATCGTGGAATTTGAATATCCCTTAGGCAAGCCTTTGCTGCGAGAAATTCTTTTACCTTTGGGCTGTCCGCTGTATCGTTTTCAATTTACAACAAAGGAGTCGGAGTTTTATTTAATTATGATACGAGTGACTGCCGAAAACGTTTCCCTCAAAAAACCACAACAGCTAAGACGTAAACTAGTTTAAAATATATATTTTTTTATATTATATGATGTACAAAACACTTGTTGGAAAGAAAAACCATAAAACATTTTTTTATAAAGAGATACATTTTTTTATACTTAGCCCAGACTAATTTTATGAAGTAAATTAGTTTTGAAAAACAAAATATTATTTTCATGGCACATAACTAAAAATAATACGATGATTTTCCATATCTGCTTCCATGTCTGAAAGTGGAGCGTAAGGATTAATTTAATGTGAAGATATCCGTCGCGAATATGGAATATATGGATCTCTGAAATGTGAAAGCATCATTTGACACAGTATTCTTCATGCTAATTGGTTATCAGGCAATTGCTCAACCCAGTCATCTCGTCTTGCACTTTTTTTATCTGACAGATATAGGAATTAAGCCCTCATTCTCCAGTTATGAGACGCCCACACTGAACTCTATGCCACTGAAAAGACAATGATAGTTAATGAATAATAGAACTCTTTTAAAGATAGCAGAAAATAACCATTTGAATACTGAACAATGAAACACCGCTGTTTTTGATAAAAGAGAAAAATACTAATTGCGATCTTTTTTTTAAATACTACAAATTGAATACAAAAGTTACTGTGTTGAAAAATTCTTAAAATAATTGTAAATGGAGGTATCTCTTGAGGATTTTGAAAACAACATGGCAATCGAGGAGCTTAAAATGTCTCGTTATGAAAATGAATAAATATTTTTTACAAAGCGTTGAAGAAAATAAGAGCTTTTTGAGAAGAGGTAATTTTAAAATATATAAATATATCAGTTACAGGCTAAAAATCTTATCTAGCGTAAATCTAGTATAAAATATAATATTATCAGCATGGATATCAGTTGATAATAATATTATAGAAATATGTCAATTATAATGTATTTCTTCCTTAAACTGCAGTTATGGTATTTGAAAACTGATGATGTTTTTGTTATTTTTAATTTTAATAAAATTTATCTTTAAGTTTTTCGATATAGAAAATAGAAAAAAATAATGTGATATATTTCATAGTCATCCGGATCTTTCAGTGTAATATCCCTTGGGATTCACATAATATTGTAACCGACAAATACGAGTATCAAAGCCTTCATAATGTCCCACAGTGTTATCATGTATCGGACAGCTTTCCCGAGCGTCAAGTTGCTTTTACCGTCAGTAGTGCCTCTTTTACCTCTTTTTCCATGGCAACTAGCGGTCCCAGCGGTTATTCCATGGCGGGCGTTACGGCTCAAAGCTCTATCAAGCCGAAAGCGCTTACGTCGGCAAAAGCTCTCGTGCTCAAAAGAAATGAACTCGGCTTAAAATGGCGCTCTGCATAAAAATCGACGGTGTTTGAACGTTTTTGTTCCGACCGATTTACACTTTGGAATATTTTTGGTGCAACAAGCTCATACTTTTACACATTGCACTCTGAATTTTAAATAAGAAATAGCTACGTCAATAATATATCTAAGCACATTGTAATATCCTATGTCATTACACGCTCCAGTGCATGTTACCTTTGTCTTGGGAAATTTATATTTACTTCTGTAAAATTCCTGTCAAATAAAGTAGATCGCTTCTTAACATCCAAGCTCCAAAATATGTCTGTTTAAGACCAGGTGTAAGAATGGGTGGATTAGGGGCATATTTCAAACGGCTTAAAAAGTGGAGACAACTGGATATTTGTTTGTAATATAATTTTTTTGAAAAATACAATATTTGTAGCATATATAAGTGATGAAACAAACCAGAAGATATAATCGCCCATTGTTTAAGGTTAAGCCAAGAAAGCATTTGATTTTTTTAGTATGCGATGTAAAAAAATCTGCTCATAATTAATTAATTAAGTCATATTTATATGAGATGGCTAAGAGCAAAAATACCACTTTTTATAATAAAAATAATAAATGATTATTTTTTATTAAGCCTAAATATATCTACATCATCTCATATAATATTTATAACGATTTATTGAAGCTCATATATTCATAGAAAATAACTGGAAGTATGCCCGAATTGAATATGATTGATTTTATATGATAATATGATTGGATAGACAGTTGTGCTTTTGTTCTACTTATATAACGCAATAAGCTTGAGCTTTGTTCGTAGGGTTCTATAAAATATAAATTTTACTGAAAAAGATACTCAGTCTACTAGACTAACTAGAAAAAGTAATACGTTAAGTCAAGATTCTTTGAAAAGCTCCATAAGAACTTTAAGATACGTTGTCATATTTGTCGAATTCTATCCTTTCAGGTGAATTAGACGCCGATGTGTATATTTTTAAACAATAATTAACTTAAAATACAAAATACAAATACTACATTTATATTTATAATATTATACGTATGTTAAAACTGTTTATATTTGCAAGAATTAAATAATTTCTTTAAAGTCTGTTTAGTTGGTGGGTTGCGGTTTTACTGAAGAGATTTCTGTGATTTCTTGAAGTAACTTGAAACAAAGCAAGCAATTCCATATTATTTTGCTAGAGAAAGCTTAAGAACAATTTTTCCTGTAGAGTATACTATTTTTGTCAAAAACAAAACTTATTTTCAATTCGAAAGCTTTTTAATTAAAAAAGCCCTTGCTGTAGAATAAAAAATATAACTTGATGGTTTTTAATTGTTTGTTATTGTATTTGAGTTCTGCAGCTTAAAAACGTTTATTTTTGTAGTTATTCCAAATATTGCATTATGCTCAGAATTTTAGTTATTATATTATTAAATAAAGATTCAATATTAATGAAGTTTAATGAAGTGATTATTAATCCAGTCATTAAAATATTACTAAATTTGCGAGCTTATATAGCTGTAATTTATTGATCATAAGCGTGATACATTAGCTGATGATTTGTAAACTGTATTGGATCGGAAATTGTGAATAGCAAGTTCTAATTAAGAAACAAAGGAAACGTTGAAATTTTAAAATATTGAAATAAATATAAATATATTGTAATTTCTGAGCCTTTTCGATTTATAAAAATAATCTGAAAGCTTGGATTTTTAAAAATAAAAAGATACATTGTATATTTTTTGAGCTCGTTAATGTTATATGCACAGTATTCAAATATTTTTATTTTATTTCTTTATATTATTTTACTACGTTTCCGGTATTAAAGTGAACGATATGAAATTTCATTATGCTAATGGAATTATTTGTTTTACAGGCTTATTTTCAGGGGCGGAGAATCGTTGGCGTACGTATATATTTACGAAAATTTTCGATTATTGGAACTCCAGTGGGACTCGGCCGTGACGTGGTATGCTGCAGCGCTCGGTGTTGACTTCTGCTACTATTGGGTCCATAGAGCCAGCCACGGTAAATATAAAAATATGGTTACAGAAATTGTTAAAGAAAGCGGCTTTAAAATTTCTTATTGATTTAATATAAAAGCCTATTCAACTTTACTAATTTTCCTGTCTCTTTGGCAACCCCTATATGGCATTTTACTTCAAATAAAATATCTAACATAATTAATATTTATTGACAATAATAATACAAACTAATATATTACACAAACTAAAACTTTACTTTTTTTTTTAATATAATAAGCCTCTAAAACATTTCAGAAATGATTTGATTGACGTTAAAAAAAAATTGTAATTGACATAAATAATATAGTTTTGTATTACTATAATATAAGTTCAGGCAAAATATCTAAATAGAGAACACGCTCTTTTTAATGTATAATGTTACACGTAACGCAGTTTAGTATCAGTTGGTTATAGTAGCAAAACTTTGTTTGTTTTTAATGATCATTATGAATAAGATTTTGTTACATTAATTATACGTTTAAACATTATACTCAATCAAATTTTAGACAGTCAAAAGTTAAAGAAAAATGAAAAAAATTGGCTTAAGTAATGACATGAAAAGTAAAAACACTAGCAAATACTTTTATTTTTATTTGATATTTTTTGATACTATCGATTATCAATCAGTTTGAGAAAGTTTAATGGTATCAGGAAAATAAGAGTCTCCTACTTATGACAATTACTGTGCGTCCACAAATTTCCATTTTCTATAACTATATAATATATAATATATAATGGATAGTATCACGAGAGATACAGAACTGTTGAGTGTAAATGACTGGAGAGAGAGAGAACTAGAGACAGATAAGCCTGGAGAGAAGTTGTGCAGTCGGCCATGGACCTGGGATCGTAGCGCCACATATTAATATTAATAACTATATTAGAGATATGTAATATGTAAAAATAGGGCCATCAATAAAAATATTTTTTTATACCATTTTCGCCCACAAAATGGAGCATATGGATCGTCACAGTTTGCAGATATTCACTCTAAAGTGGAGTATACGAATCTCTTGGATATGAAGACGGCTTGACAGATTATTTTTCACGAGAATTGCTTGTCAGACAATTACTCAACCCAATGGGCTTCCAGCATTTTTTAATTTTTAAATATCCGACAAATATGGCAATTGAGCCTGCAATCTCGGATCACTAGGCATGCACGCTGATCTTTACGCTCTGGAAATCTTTATATTTTATAGCTTTAGTTATATGTATATGTAAAAAAGGCTATCAATGAAATATATTAAATATAGAAAACGAGAGAAATCACTAGGCATTTTTTTTTTAATAACATAAACAATAACATAAAAAAAATCTGCACATAATACAATACTTACATAATATTATAATTATGTATTTTAACTGGGATTATGATAAAACAAAGAACTGAAAAATTTTCTATGAAATTTCAGTTCAGTTTTTCATTTCAAACAATTTTCTCATTCTTCTTTGTTTCTGGTCTAATAAAGTAGAGTGGAGTGTCAATCAACGAATCTGATTTATTTTATTATTCAAGTAACTGTGTTTCATTCTTTCAAAAAATAGAGAGTATTAAATATACTTGGAAAAACAAGTGATTTGTTAATCAATGTATTTTTTGTATAGAAATTATTCATGAAATAATGTGTAAGCTGATTACTTTGTTTATAGATTTATTTACAGATAAATTGAATATAATATACATAATGCTGTGGTCAAACGCACAATCAAACGTCGTCAAAATAATGTTTCATATCGACTATTGAAAGGAAAAAGGAAGTAACGCTCAGTTATTTCAAAATAGCTTTATTCATTAATCTCAATATAGAATTGTTAATACAGCTTCTATCAAAAGCTGAAAATGTAAAATTAGTTTTTAAATTTAGTCTTTAAGCATGAAAAATTGCTTCCACATGATCAATTGTACCGGGTTTTCTCAAATAACTTATTAAATTTTTATCATAATGAGTAAATAAAGAAAAAAAATCAGTTTTCATGCAGTTCAAAGTTGTGCCGGCTTAATGTTTTGACTGTAGCCTAAAATCATTAAATGAACGTTTTTTTGTCTCCTGTAAAATTATATTATGACACATTTTTAGTGTGCTTGAAATGAGAAAAATCAAATACTTTTAAATAAATATGACATATGGTATAAATACGATTTCTCCAGTAGCGTCCAGAGGCCAGCGCACATGCCTCGCAACCCGGCGGATACGCGTTTGATTTCCACATCTGTCGGATTACAAAAAAAACCCCAAAAATTGGAAAAAAAGATTGAATTTCCACTAGGTTGCTTTCTCATAAAAAATCTTGTAAAAAATAATCTGTCTAGACAAATTTTCACATTACTAATATCCATATACACTGTGTAGATCCATATGCTCCAATTTTAAAGCGAACATGGTATTTATACAAACAACATGTAGATTTGCATTGATATAACATTTTTTTAGGTGTATTAAGAATAACGTTAGGTGGATTAAGATTGATTGTATTAAGAAAATGTATATTTTGATATCAATGAAAGTTTTTTTCAAGCCGTTACGAAACATATTGAAATAGATATATTTAATTTTTCTTATAAATTTATCTTTATAATTTTATTTTTTTCGATAAAAAATAAGACCAATATTTTTAAATGTAATTTTTATATTAATACGGCATTAAATACTGATAAATGGTATAAAGAATCATAAATTTCAAATAAATTTGCGTATTAAGCAAATATAGATATGAAAATCAAGGTTAAATAAGTAATCTTATTCTCAATCTTTTCATGTAAAAATTAAAAGCTCATTAAACCACAATGAATCATAAAGTATTATATTCTACTATTATTATTATCATATTTTATTCAATCATTGAAAAGAGTAGAAAGAATATATATGAGCTTTCATAATTATAAGAAAGCGTAGATAGATTTTCCTGATGGATTTCACCTCAACGCTAAAAGCTCAGATGAAAACCTTTTCCCATTTCTTTTTGAATTATCCCACAAAGGTCAGATTGAGGGCAATCATTTTTTGCCACGCACAAGAGAGCTGCGAATATTCAATAATATTACTACTTGTAAGTAATACAATATCGGCAGCATTCGTTCTGATTTATTTTTTTGCTCCGAATTATTTTGTCACAGCTGGAATGAAATGTTACATTAGCATTATATTATAATAGAAAGGTCATCAACTTTAGGGATTTGCTTGACTTGTGGTTTTTGTTTTTATGAAAAAGTGACCATTTATATGATTACGTCACCAATTAGATAAATAAATACACATTAAAACAAAGAAAATAGTGAAAGTTTTTGGCATATCTCGAATCAATCTTGAATTATTTGTCACTTATTTTGTGTTGAATATATTTTTTTGTCTTCCCAATACTCGAGATATAAGCGTTTGCGGTGGTTTAGAAATTACAACTTACTGGTTACTGGATTTAAAAAAACGAAACATTTAGAGCTTGTTGCATAAAAGGCTTTGCAATTGGTTTAATAAACAGTCATGAAAAATCTACCAAGACGTATCTTCATATTGTAGAGATATACACGTTTTATTTTTGTTAAAAATATTTTTACACTATACAAAAAACACTCCCCGGTAGCGTAGTTGGTAGCGTGCGCGCCTAACGATCCGGGGAATGCGGG
>JAGVSQ010010476.1:0-12885 GCA_022683975.1 Rhyacophila evoluta
GATTGAAATCGCAATGTAAAAATTGCTAAATATATTTTTAAAATGACTTTTTTGAGTGGCGGCACTCGAGTGGTAAGGGTTAATATTGCAAAGGCACTCAATCAGAAATATACACCCAGAAGCAGTAATCGCGGTTTTTTTCCTAATCCGCGTACTAACAATTTAAAAAAACATCTACAAAACGTCCATGTGGCTTAAGATTTCCAGCTTTGGCGTTTAAATAAAAAATTACTTATTTACAAATAAATTTTTGACCATATTTAATCCAAATTATAATTACTATCATAATGCCACTTTCACATGTTTTTTTTCAATAAATGTAGATATTTATTATTGTATCGATATATTGTTTTATTTATTAACAAAAAATACACTAAATAAAACCAATTATTAAGTTTTATGGGCAAAGACTAATATAATATTGATAAAAATCCACATACAAAACGATCAAAAATTTAATTAGCAGCCACAAAACATTCAATAACTTTTAAAGTAGTACGTTTTTTAATAATCTAATAATCACAAAAGATGTAGTATATATATGCCATGTAAGTATTTAAATTTCATATTACAGTCTTAATATAAAATTCATACTAATTTTTAATTTTTTTCATTAAAATTTAAATCGCTTCTTTCTCTTATTTGTTACTATGTTGTGACTTGGACGTCTTTTGCTTAACTACATTCATGAGAACGAAAAATCCGTTTTGAACATATCACTAATTGAATGCAATAACGTCCTAATTCACAATTGCCACTTTTAGGTTATTCGTGAAGTAAGTTTTATTTAAAACACTTTATTTTTACCGCAAATTTGTATTATATATTAAATTAATTTTACTAAACAATTTTTAACGGAATAATAGTCAGACTAATTTCCAAATCCGTTTTATGTTAATTTTTGATATACGCTATCCATTACATTGGTCGAGCGAAATGAAGCCATATTTTTACTATTATAGTAAATTAATATAATTTAAATATTATTTTCTTATATCAAAAATGACATCGAAATCTTGAAGATATGTATTATTATCACTAATATATTGAGATTGTACCGCATATTGGAAGTGACTTGGAAATTGTGGAACTGACAAAATAATAGCGTATTACGCCACGCAGCGATGCTGAGATTATCTAGAACGCATGCTGCGGATGCTTCCGAGAGTTTAAATTGGTAGAATTCTGGCTTCTAATAAGTTTCTCGCGTATTATGAGCACTCCCGATGGACTCGGCGATTAAGAGATACTGCCATTGTCTGGGATGACGTAAGTGACTGCCAAATAGTCCTGTAGACACCACGTGGTGACCATATTTTCCACTAGACCGGATGTGAAAAGAATAAAGAATATGGGATCATATTTAAAAAATCCAGTATATATAAAAACGAATGAAATACAGCGTTTCGTTTTGTTTGTATTACAATATAACATAATAAACGATATATTAAAAAGTAAACAGAAGCAAAGACTGATAATTTATAGATATACAAACATAAATGTATCTTATGACTGTAGAATTGTAGTGTATTAACGAAGTTAAGAATGATTCGTCATTTAAAAAACAGGCACGTAGATTGACAACAGTACCACTTTTCAAACTAAATACGTTATTTTTTAATATGCTTGTATTGTTAGTTATATTCATAAAAAAATGTCCATTGTGTGTATCTATATTTAAAAAAAACAATTTTTATTTCAACTGTTGAAATATGTGACTTTGAATGTATACGTCATATATTAAATACCGATGGCTTAAAGTGCAAATTTCGTTAGTCCATTTTTGGAAAATTAGCAGAAGCTATTTGTTTTTGCGATTATTTTGATATGAAAAACACATTTAAACGATTTATTTGTAGAGCAGGTTACGAAAGATATATTTTTGATAGATCTGAATACAAAATTAGTTTGTAGATTTATATGAAATCAATTATATATAACATTATATTTATATTCTAATGATGTCGATAAGCTGAGCTCGTATAGTGAATTTACTTTTACTAGAATCACTGTTTGTCAGCCATCTTTAATATATTTCAAAATGTCTACTATTTAGAGTATCTATAATAAATGCCAACGCGTGTTAAATTACTTTATTAAATAACTTTCCAGATGATAAGTGGGCATGTCTGTGGATGAATGAGATTATGCTTACACAGAATTTTTGCCATGGCGTGCAAACGAAGGGAAGGGTCGGTAAGTAGATAATAAATAAAAATAATAAAAAAATGCCCTGAATTTGAGTGTCAGGAAAATATGTCATTTCCGAAATTATAAGATGTCACGCAACTGAAATGTCACAAACAAGAGAATTTTCTTTTAGAATTTTCTTCTGAAGAGAAATGTTATATAAAAAAAATCATTTTCGATCTAAATAAGAAGTATATAATTATAATATGTATAATCTGCAATGAGACTTATCTTAATATTGTTTTCAGCTGCTCATTGTTGGTTTTTATCCATGTATTCAAATCATTTAGCATCTAATCTAACATTTTTGTTTGTTTTTTTTTTTTTTAATTTTTATACGGCTGCTAGATTAGAATTTACGATCTCGAGCAAAAAGCACGTGCGATTACTAATAGGCCACCGAATCGTTATTATTATTCTTTAACTATCGTTGAATCATTGTTGAAAATGATCACTGGGAATATTAAAATACACGTGTGTACATATATGAGTACACATGTCGTCTTTTGCATATGAGAAAATATGGACCGTAGGATGAGCGGTCGGATTTAGGATTCTGGCACACATTTAAATAATATAATATTACTATTGTCTTCATGGTAGCATAGAGGTTAGCGTGCTCCTCGCGTATTTTTTAACGTGAAAGTCTTCACATTGCGGAGATTCAAGTACTGCACTTTCAGAGCGAGCCCGGTGCGAAAAAATGTTACGTTAAAAATTTTCAATGTTAGTTTAAATAGCTATTCGCACAATGATATTATTTGTAATCAACAATGATAATATTTTATTAGATTTTTTTACTCAAAAATATCATTTTTTCATTTTATAATTATGTATTGAATAAACATAACGTTTGAAGTGCGTCGATTTCTAAAGTGTATGTTGAATTATATAATTTAAATATGGGAGATTCGAGTTCCCTCTTTCGGGCCTGGCCTTGTAAAGTAAGTAATTCAGTAAATCAAAACTCAAGGGATTTTCGTTAAAACGTAAGCATGCTAGATACCTATCCATAATACTTTCACAATAAAAGTAAATGTAGGTGTAGATTTAAAATAATCCTCAATATGGGAACGACCTGCATTGTTGTGCACGACTATGCGCAAGATATTCACAGAGCCGGACTTAAGCTCTAGAATGCCCACTGTAATTCCTTAGCTTTAGTATTTCGTTCTTAATAAAAGAGTTACCGTACCAGTGTGATTAACAGCTTACGCCAAATATGCTGTTTAGACTCTACCTATAAGACAACAAATCCCTCAAATATGTTACAACATGTCAGAATGTAGTTTAGTTTAAATAGATACGTACACTAAGTTGTTGTTGGACAGTGTTTGCTAATATATCTGAGCTTGCCACACATTCTAAATCTAATAAATCTTTAACAAGCTTTCAAAAAAATGTATAGTTATTTTTGTATTATCTTATAAAATATATTATATGGTACAAAATTTTTCTCAACTCATAAATTATGGTCGTAATACAACAGTGTGTTTTAATAGACTGTCTGGTCAACACTGGTAGAAGATATTGATTGAAAGAAGTCATAAAATCAAAAAGTTTCTCAGTATTAATCCAAGGAACTTTTGCTCTAGCCATTTTCCTTAGAATGTATAAAAGTTATTTTATATACTGTATTAAATAACTTCCAGACAATATATAGGTGTAAACATCTTTCCACCACATTTAACTCATCTAAATTTATTTATTATTATCGGTATTATTACTTGTATTTCAGTAAATACACTAAAAAAACGTAATAAAAACTTTTTTACCCGTTTCACTTCGAAACTCTTTGGTGGAAAGGTGTCCAGCTCAGAAAATAAATATAGAGATCTTCTAGAATCTAGAGATATAAAGAACCAGATGGGAATAGTTTGTCAGCTCAGATCATTTAATTTATGATAATGAGAGCTTTGAGATTCGACAGATCAACAACAGTAAATGTGTTATACATAAATACATACAAATTATATATATTGAATAAAGTTGTTTTGTGTATGTATAGAAATGGTATAGAAAATGTCTGATATTTTCAATACTGAGCCGGTTCATAATTAATTAATGGTAGTCTCATATTATAAGTTTATTGGCAATTATGAATCAAATTAAAATTGGTCGAATAAAGACGAATTAGGCCCTGGATTTATTGTAAATTATTTGAACTACACACGCAAATATATTAACAATACACGGCACGAAGAACTTACTTGTATTTAAAAATAAATCAGTTCCTTCACAAAACAAGATATACTCGATGGAGTCCAGTGTAGAATAGAAACCTATTTAAATATTATAACGCATTTAACCGTTTATTCTAGATTTTTTATTATTTAAAACTTTAATAATGGCTACTGTCTTATTTTTCGAATACTTTGACAGCAAACAGCTATAATAATAACAAAAAACGCTAGTAAATCTCACTTCCACGGTTATGATAAAAAAAAATACTTTAAAAGTATTTTTCCATATCCAGAAAAATCAACTTTTTGAAGAGTAAAGATGATTGTTGTGATAACAAGATTTTATCACATTTATCACATTTACAAATCGAGACTAGATATCATCATCAAAGCTGTTAAATGTGTTTAAAAATATAAGATCCGCACATTTGTTTATTAAAAAAAAAATCCCACTGTTTTAATTATGGTGATTCGTTAAATGTAATTTGTTTATATCATTTTACTGGTCACTTATGCGGCTTATTTGCTTTCTATTATCAATCTATTATAAATCGACGTGCTGTATCGTTATTTTTGCATTTATAATTACAATTATTTTGCGTTTTATGAAATAATGAAAGTTATTTAATCTTGGCTTCGTTGTACACGTTTCCGGTGATATGCTAATGTTATTATCATATTAATTACGTTTTATTTATATGTTATATTTAATTAATAATACATAATTTTAGCGTTATTAATATAATATGAAATCATACAAATATTTTAACGGTTAGAACTTGTTCTTAAACACCGCATATGATTTTACACCGGTTTTAAATCAATTTAAGATAATAAATAGTAGACAGAAGTGACACATTTCACAAAATGTCGCCATATACTGTTTTAATCAACGTGTCAAACAATTTGAACGATTTGACAGAATGCGTAAACATACTGACACTCAATTTATATTCATTTAAATACATTATAGATCACTTTAAATATTAATATATGTTTTACAATGTTCGTCCCGAAAGTAGAGAATACAGATATACACAGTGAAAATCTAGCAAATTTTCGGCTCCGAAACACGTACACTAATCTCTTAATTATTAGAAATAGACGATATTAATGTAAGACAGACAATATTTATTCGATACTTGTATACTCGGCCGTCCAATTTCAAATCCTGGAGGGTGCTTAGAGAATCGAAAAAAATTAACATCGAAAAAAATTAAACATTAAATTTTCAAAAACAAAATTGATAATGGTGTAAACATTATAACACAGTAATTACAAAATATGTTATTTGTAGTATTAATCTTTCTTAGGTAGGCCCATTTATTCAGATTAACAAATATGAATATAGTCGCAAATAAAGTTATATGTATTACTGTGCAATAGCGCATCTAACTTCTTGCATTATAGTATGTCTAATTTGTACCAGAAATATTTGTCTTGCTTCCAAATTTTTATACTACGTATATGTCCCTTGTGTGCTATCAAAACTGTCGTATTCATGAGAAGCACAGTCCTTTAATGTTATATGAATTTATAGAAACTCTTTGGATGCAACGTGAATGAATCAAAAATTCATGTTTGTATACACGACGTGATATATGAATTGACAATGAAATATACACGGTTACTCTTTGAAAGCCCAACCATTGGACAATCACTGCTCAGAACAGTTAAAGGAACCTTCTAAATAGTATTATATTATATTATAGTATTAATAAGTTATGTTTGTGATTCGTTTTGACTAATCCTAATAGTTATTTATTTCTATATTTATTTAAATAATGTTTATTTAAAGACAAATATGTTATCTATGACCTTCTTTGAACTATGAAAATAAAATTATAGTTCGCTTTGTCTTGTCGTAAACCGACATTAATTAATAAATATAATATAAATAATGTAATATTTAACATCATACTGATGCGAATTAGTTATGATAATTTCCTTTGTTATGTTATCGTCGTCATTAAAAGGAGGACAAATAGGGAGTTGACTAGACTAATAAGAAAATAAACACATCTTTCGCTTCTAATTCCAGTTACTTTCCACTGATTTCTTCGCTCGATATTTCGGAATGTAAATATTATACAAATAATTATTTTTTGACTAGTTTAGCTTGCATTGACGAACAAGCGAACATTTGATTCGTTTAGCATAGTGTATATCCTGCATCTATTGTATATACACATTATACACATTTTGACTATTATATAGGTATCGACCAGGGCCGTGCGGTGGAATTTCTCAGTATGATAGAAGTCTTTAAAATTCCGCCCCTCCGGTACCCCGAAAATATTTTTCACTTCCTTCCAAAAATTATGGTTTCGTGTTTTATTAGGTTTCTCTCGTCCTACCTTGTGTTTTTTACTTTCGTATCTAGTAGCCATCTAGGTTTTTGGTCTGTAATTTCCACTTTCAGACGTAGCAGGTCGCGTAGTTCAAAAATGTGTATTTGGAACATTTGTATTGATTTTGCTACTTTTGCCGCCCCATTCATGACGCCGCCTGATCAACGGCACTTAAATCCACATAATCTAATGCGAATGTAATTATCCATTCGGCATATCAGTATCCTTACCTAAATTTACCACGTGTACATTTTAACCATATCCATGAAATGTCTTCTCCGTAACGCCAAGTTAATTTATCATTTTTATTTTATGTATTAATAATATTATAATATATATGAGTGTTGATAAACACCTCTTTCTATACTGGATATCGCGGGTTCAAACCCCTAACAATCACCGTGAAGTTACCTAAAGATGCAGTACGTCTAATTACAGTGGTTGGCTTACAGCTAAAATTCGACAAAAACAATTTATCAAGATAAGTCTTGACACTTGAAATACATTTTCTCTAGACAAAAAATCTAAAAACATCGATACTTGGAAAACTGTTTTAATCTTTAAATATATTTATTTTTCTTTTGCTATTTTTTTCACTTGTTTGTCTTACTTAATGATTCCTCAATTGTGATGTAATTAGCAGTCTTATGAATGTATAAAGTAGCTTTAATTCACCATCTGTATACAAATGTTTGAGTTTGTCGTTTGTAATTTATTAATATTCTAAAAAGACCCCCAACGCAAACGTAATTTGTTTTATGGGTTTTCTAAATATTTTATTTTATACACGACTTTATTGTGTCGGTTGGCGTAAGACCATAAATTTTAGGAGATGCCTGAAAGCCATCAATGCGCCTTAAAAAATTGCAGGCACGTAATTTCAGCATAGAAAAAGAATCCCTCGTCCGTTCAGTGGTATTTCTTTTTGTTCTGTACATGTTTATATTATTTTTGAAGATCGTAGATTGTTGTCGGCAAATCCGTTTACACCGATTATAAAAGAATATGATTTGTATTGTTGCGGTATAATCGTTCGTGAGTCCTAACTACGTGCTTACTTTGCTTCTGATTTTTAATCAGATTTCAAATCTAAATGCTTAATCGTTAATGTTTAGAATATGAAAATTTTGTAGGAGAATAAAATGTATGATATAAGAATATTAAACTTGTAGAACAGCTAATTGTACCGGATACGAGTGATGCGGTGATATAACTTTGTTTATGGTTAAATAAACCTACCGTCATCACTGTAAGACCATATCCATGACTTTGGACTTGCATTACCCACATACTGACGGTGCATCATGAATGTCTCAACCTCAAATTGATCTGCAAGCAAGATATTTTCAGAATTTAAATAGGCTTTTTGGTGAAACTACATGTTGAGAGAAGACCGGCTAGTTAAGGGGCCCACGTATTGTTTTATTATGATCTAATACTACAAATTCTTATGTTAAATACATCAATTGTTCAGTTTACGTCATTGTTTGATTCTCGTTAATAATATAGATCATGAATATCTGGTTGTATTATTGTATACATATATGTATATTTACTGACGAGCTTATGATGAATAATTACGGAGGTTTTTTCTCGCATTATATTCAAAGGGAATAGTTTAAAATACTTTCTGGTACCATTCAAAATAGCCAAGATATAACATAAGTTTTTCTTAAATTGGGCATTGCGTCATTTATATATATATATATATACGAACTACTTAGGGGATGGGTACACAAACCCGTGAGAAGGAAATAACAAAATTTAAATTTAGCAAATGGATGAGTATTTGCTATGGCACGAGGTGAAATTCGGTTGGCTTAATCAAAATATTTTTCGGTAACAAAAAAACAACAGCAAATTTCGATGACTCGTATTTTTTTTCTTTTGTCAACATATTGCACGAATGTTCGTATAATTATTAAAACTCTCCATAAAAGTATGATTTTGCACTTTTCAAATTTCATTAATACAATCTTTGAGAGCTTTTGATAAAGTCCTTTGAAGCACGCATCCAGTCACTCTGTTGATGAAAGGAAGTAGGTCCATTATTTTTGAAAATATTATCTTAGACAATAAGCTATACATGTACAATGCATTTATCTATATTCAATATAATATATTCTGTCTTTTCGAACAATAACAGTAAGAAATTCATTAATCACTTCTATCCATGACGAACAAATCAGAGATTGACAACTCAATGTTCAGGTGCCTCAATTTATTTTTATCGAAAACTTCTTAAAGTTTGTATATATCTATTGATTGCAGTGTATTTTTTTAAATCAAACGTTATTAGTCATTTTTTATACTGATTTCAAATGAAGAGAAATTTTGTAATTATAATAAAAAAATTACTATAAAAAATTGAAAGGATTAATTTAATATAATTATATAGACCACTAGAATAATGCAAGTATATTCATATTACACTATGGGCTTAATGCTTAGCCTTTTATAAAGTAAGAAGGAAACCAATAATGAAAATTACGACAACAAACTGCCTTTACCACTAACTCTTAAGATTTGGATTATGTGTTATTCTATAATTATAAGATTACTAGCATTATTATTACGGGATATATTCTAATTTTAAGCAAATACTAGGATTAAAAAATCGGTGGATCATCCAGTAGTGTATCTAGAGGGAAAGGGGGATGGGGACCACCTCAGGTGGTAAAAGCTCAACGTAGGCCGCTAGGATCGTCCTGATTCCGTATATTTACTTCTAAAAATATTAAATTTTAAAAACACAGTTGACCTATAAATAGCAGACAAAATAACATATACAAATATCATTTTGGTATTGTATACCGTTTTGAAGGAGTTATTGTGACAGACAAATATATTTGTCTATTTCATAATATAGATTATATTGCTGATAATAAATATAGTGTATAAAAAGTGAATTACTTTTTATCATCGATTTATTTCCGAACGCTTATATAACGATTTGTGACGTTTGTGAATCTTCGATTACATATTCACGACTTTAAAGAGGAGACTACTATATACATAGGTAATTTATGTGTATTATATGTACATAGTAAGATTTGTATTTTTACAAATTTTGTATGTAGTTCAGTTCCTTGGAACTTACCATTGTTCGTGAGTGTTGCGATGTACACTTTTCGAATATATGTGCTTCAAATTTCGGAACGATTGATCACAATACTGGACTTAAACGTTCAATCCACGGAAGATGATCAATTACATCGTAACAATGATCGAACCACCATTTTTTTTAGTATCCAAAACAAAGAAAATAATATAAATTAAAGGGCTCATAATCATGTTTCTTATTAAATAATGAAGTCGTTTCCAAATCTCATTTGCTATATTCTCAATTTATTGCCACTATTGCTTCAATGGTAATCAAAAAGTTTCCTGACATGCATGAATAAAATATCCTGACCTAACTAAAATAATAACAATAGACGATGCTGAGTTGTTTAACCTTAATATTTTAATGTGAATTTTATAAGTATGTCCTATTTAATAACCTGCCTATCTGCCTAGATTAATTACACGACTTAATTTGATATATATAGGTAAATTAATGCATTGATGCTGTCAACCAATTGCTTAACATAATGAGCATCCATTCCTATAACTTGAGATTTTTTTTAATCTAACAACTGTGTGAATCGAACCCGCAATCTACGTTCCAGAAACGCGTACGCCATCTCGACTATTGGGGAGGCAATCTGTGACGGCGTGTCTTCAAATGTTGGAGATACGTATCGTTCGCTGACTACCAAGACCTCCTATGTCAAAATATTAAGAAAACCTAATTCTATTTGTTAGCAAATAATTTAAGCTATCACGCGGCAATTTCTAGTAACTCTATTGAGATAAATATTATGGCTTTAATTATTTGCCAATAAATGGCGTTAAAAAAGTTTTCGTACAATATTTGGTTACGGGGTATCGGTGGTAAACCCTCAATATATGCAATAAATTCCATTTCAAGAGTGGTCTTCATCACACTGTTGACATTCATTTACTCCACTTTCTAAGCGGACGTGGTGTAATAGTACGAACAATAATAAAGATAGGTTAGGTTAGGTTTATAATTAAATTGATGTGTGTTCTACGGAATATTCAGCAACTTTTCAATCAAAATCATCTGTGACTAACTTAACAACAATTTCTTAGAAACATGAAAAGACAAAACATTTTCATAAATTTTATCTCTTTGAAAATAAGATCTTATCCAAGTCTGTGATTGTGTTAGACTCGAAGATGGGTTATCATTTGTCGCAAAACACCCAATCATCGTTCAATTGAGTGAAATCGTGAGAATAGACGCTAAGGTGTGCGGGAGATAGTAATAATAAAATCGGAAACCAAATCCGGTGGCAGGATGTCATGTTCCAAAATTAAAATGTTGCGTGACTTCCTTCCTGTCACTTAACAAGCAACCGTTAAGAATCCTAAATCTAACTTAGAGCTAACTTCACTGGCTTATGTCAAATAATTTTGGCCATGGTTTATCAATTTTTAATGCATACGGTAACCCGCGTCTATATAATCGCACATATTTTTTCTATAATTGGTTGTGACTTATCGGTCATAGGAGTTGTAACTATTATGCAATCTCCAAAAACTTTTTAATTGCTTAGCCGCGTGTTAGTAAGATATTAATCGAATGCCTAATTGATCACGGACTGATAAAGTTTTAAACGATATGATAAATATAAAAATATAATAAAAATAAAAAAGCAACGTTGGAACATGTGCGATGGATACTTCCAAAGATTTGAGAAAGTTTTCTAGCAACCAGACAAGTTTTAGAAGAATTATTCATGCAATATATTTGGCGGAGGTATCCAAACCTTTTTGCAATCAAAAATATTGGCAAAATTCTAAGATACACATTGATCATATACACAGAACTATGAAAATATACTCATGGATTTCAATAAAATAAGTATTCATAAAAGAGTATTTGAACCCACGATCCACTAGTCCAGAGATACCCAACCTTTTTTAACCTTCCGCCCCTTTTCGAAAAAAAATTACCCACCGCCCATTTGTCGTTATTTTTAGCTCGCGTAATGCATAGTTATTAATTTCTCCTATGAGAACCCACTGCCCCTAGACTTCCTAAATGGCTCTCCAAATGATTCTGAACCCACTATCGCCCCTCTAGAAGGCTTCAGCGCCCACAGGGGGGCAGTACTGGTCACTTTGGGAACCTATGCACTAGTCAAACTCGCATTGCACTCACGGTTTTAACAAACACATAACATATAATCAAATACATTAATTACTTTATTTAGATTAGTAACAGAGAGTTTTTTGCGTTTCTCTCTCATATTAAAAATACATTGATTTTCATTCTATACGTCACGAATTATAATAGTAATATTTATATAATTAATATTTTCGACTGATGGTGCTTGATGGAAATTGATTTTAAATTCTAAATTATTTAAAACCGTTAAACTTCCATATATTATATGTGGGCGGTGAGCGAACATATAACATACTACATTAGTATGAATTAGTTAGAAGTAATATTTATATTACTTTGACATTGTTAATAGCTAAATATATTTTTATATAACAAAACATTAGTATGATAAATATATGTAATATATTTTTCCACTCAATAGCATGAATCTTAATATTTACGATACAAAATAACAAAATATAAATAACCCTTAGGTAATTAATGTTGACCGACATAGAAGTTCCATTGTGTAAATTGACTTGATAAATGGTTAAAGATAATCCTTTTTAAATACTACAATAACTATCTATTTTCACTGATCTAAGATTTTTAGTCCTTTTTAAATGTCCCTTTGCACTTTTGGGGTAATAAATTAACTCTAAGAAATAAATTAACCTAATTGGAATAACGACCATAAATATACGTTCTTGTACAATTAAAACTATCATTTATTTTTAACATTATCGTTTTACCTACATTTTATACACTTACATTATCTTATATATATTTATACATTTGAATTCAAAACCAAATAGCAGTTAATAATAAATATTATATATTGAAATACTACTTCAATAATAACAAAGTATTTTCTCCTAAATACTTTCTAGGCCAGTTGTTAGGGAGTTAAAACGAATATTAATTCAAGGTAAAGGTTTTATGATTTTAATCGGTTCAGGTATGGCCCAGTATGATTACCCTA
>JAGVSQ010010477.1:0-12885 GCA_022683975.1 Rhyacophila evoluta
TTAGAATTTAAAATTAATTTCCATCAAGCACCATCAGTCGAAAATATTAATTATGCTTGATAACTTTGCCCCAATGCAAAAGATTTATTATTTATATTATCACATCTTTAATATTGTATTTTTTTATAAACTTAAGTTTGTAATTTCAAAACAAATTTTATCATTGATTACAATGCGATCCGACACCATATTTTACCATATATATAGCAGCATATAGATTCCCACTATTAAGGTTTCACAAGAATTGGCAGTTAATTATTCTGTGACTCTAATTTAATAGAATATAAGCTATGATAAGTGGCAGAAAATATAGACCAATATATAATATATCTTACCTAGCAAGAAGTTCTGGACTTCTGCAGGGCATATCATTATGTCTGGCATTTATAACTGCGCTGCAAGCTTTGTCTAAAGCGCCTAAAAACGCCTGATCGCTGTCAAACACCTACAACACATCAAAAGGATTTCAATGGAATTCAAATATATATTTTCTGGGATTAAAAATTGATTTCAAGAGAAGACACGTTTTTTATAAAATTTATTTTATAAAATTCACATACAATTAACAAAATGGTATGTACTTTTTAAATCTTTTAAAGCTTGTTCATGAGCGCATAACTTTTTTTTTGTTTTAGATAATTCCAATGATCATGCGTTATACAGTCGAATTTATTCAAACTTATTTATTGATAAATTACCTGCGCAAATAAATCCCTGTATTTGGTGTGTATAGCTAACATATGTTCGACAAATTGGTTGTGAGCACTATCTCCTTTCAGATCTGACATTGCGCGGAGTCCCTGTTCCTACAAAAAGATTGTCAAATAAACATAACTTATCAAAGTTTGGTGAAATGTGTGAAAAAAACAAATCAAGAATATGGTAACCTAAGCCAAGAATTATTTAAAGTTACAATCACATTTGTAATAACATCCAAGATGTCTATTCTATAACTGTTATGATCTTAATACTAAAACAAAATTTTGCAATAAAAGTATCAATAACAAAAAGCTAATAAAGACAATACATTTAAATTCAAATAAACCCAACTTTGAATCATCCATTATTTAATATAAACACTTACTTTGATGTGGTCAAAGGTGATATCCAACAAAGGCCTCATTGCGCTAGGTATACTTTTCAAAAGGCTGTAAACATTCCTAAGATCGGTAGGTCTCTCCTCGATGACCATAGCAGAGGATTCGGCATGAAGAAAACTTAAGTGCTCGGCCACCTTTAAGTAAATGAACAAATCAAAAATAACAGTACCGATGAGAAAACTTGACAAAACAATTTTTGAAATTTAATCACGTACCATGTGCTTTTCGTAGACACTCCTCAGTTTACTCAGAGATGACGGATGAAGAAATAGAGTACCCCTGCTCATTTCTTGTTCTAGGCCTACAAATCATAACCAATCAATTAATGAACAAGTTAATAATACTAAACTTGTATTTTTACAACATTGCTATTCAATCGGTATTTTAACATTGACAACCAAAGGGTTTAATAATGACAAATTCTTGTATAGATATCCACACGGTGGTAGTTCATGTGTTTGGATAGAAAAATAACGATTTAATTCTTTCACATTAAGATTAAAAATTAATCACACACGAAGTACAAGACGATACCATGTCATAGAAATATATCAACTCTGGAATTATACAGTTACAGTAAATGTAAGTATTATATTGTCCAGATTTCAGAATCATAGAATGCACTGTTTTTCAGTTATACAGTAAATGTAAGTATTATATAGTCCAGATTTCAGAATCATAAAATGCACTGTTTTTCTATATCAGCTTCCAGAAACTACATTCTTTCCTTGAAATGAATAATAAATGGTTTCATCACTCACCGACCAAGACTTCTCGCATGTAATTAGAAACATCACAGCGTTGTAGGAGATAAGCAGCCAATTTCCTGCAGTGATCGGCTGCCGCTTCCAGGATAGGCTCCTCTGCTAGCTCCATATACAAGGCCAATGGTTGCTTCTTGCGGTAAGCTTGAACCTGTAACCACATTATGAGAGTAAAGAATAATTATAATATACAAATTCTACCTTTGAATAAGCTGTTAAATAAAATGTTAAGTGGTATTGCGAATAGACAGTCCTATCACCCTGTGTAGCATGTGTACTAGTATACAATATAATTTTTGAATCGGAGGCTATATAGTGTTGACTCCATTCTCTAATCTACAAGGTAAGATGTCCATGGAATCAAACCAACTAATAGCCAATATTCGAATCAACTGTTTTTGAAGCGTATAACTTTTCCAAATCTTCATCAAGTACCATGATTTACTGCCAGTACTGACAAAATGAATGCATTGAATAAATTTCATTGAAATAGTTCATACTGAAATTTCATTGAAATAGTAAAACATACTGAAAATGAATATGTAGATATGAAAAAATTTTACCTCTACAAAGCTGTGAATGACGGCCCTGAGAACATGGGCCTTATGCGGAAGTTGATCTCTAGCAGCTTGGACCCCAGCCAGGATCCTATCTACCAATCGCTGCCGGAGTGGACGAACTAAGCCTCTCTCCCAGCTGAGGAGACCTAATTCACCCACTTCCAACATCTCAAGGCATATGCCACTCGCGTAACCATATATTATATCTGCTTCAGAAACCTACAAATCAAATCAAGGAACCATCAGATTTAATGTATAATAATTATAATAAAGATACTAATATTAAAAGAAGCTTTTAGACATCACTAGACTTTTGATGATTAATATATTAAGAAAAATGCAGACGTATATCTACTATACTATGTACGTACAAAAAAAATATATAAATTGCAAAATGAAGAATACAGTGGAACCATGATATATTGTTCCCGCATTCAGTTTTGTTTCTTCAGTCCCTTGAAAAACGAAGAATCGTGGAAGATCTCACAGAAACATAAATTGAAATGAAAGGGATATTATTGTCCTTTTTGATAAAACTTCATGTCACAATTAAATATCAAAGATACCAAACTGTAATTTAATGAAGTATAATAAATACCTTTTGTTTTTTAATATGCTGCTGATTAAGGTATAAATAGAGACTGTTAAGGTACTGGACTCCCTGACTGTACTGGTTCCAAGCATCATAGTACCTGAAAAAATCATTAGTACAAGTTAACACAAGTAGAGAGATCTGCAGGATATAACTTGAGCCGCAACTCCATGAGATAAAAAAAATCTACTAAAATTTTAACGGTAAAAACATACCTCTGCAGCAAGTCTTCATCTTGATCATCTTCACCTCCGGAAACCCTCTCCTGCAAACCAGCAACATGTGCCTCCAGGTAGAGCCTAGTGTTGGAGTACAGCTGTTCGGCTTGCGGCTCAGGATGTGCTACACATAGCGAGTACACATCTGAGAAACAGCTGTTCCATTGAGAGCGGTTCACATTGCCTAGTGTCACGACACCATGGACCTAACAATAAATGTTATTACTTCAATGTATCTTGATTCTATTTAAAGGTTATTATGTAGAAAACATTTATTTTGGCTTACCGTTTCTTTCAATGCCAGCCATGTCTGTTGGAAATCAACATTTTTTGGCTTCAACGACATCTCCCCAAATGAAATTTACTGTTCTAGCATGTGCTGCTTCTGCAAAATTCACAATTTTCAAAACAAAATAATGCCAATATTACCCACATTTTTATATGATGAACACTTCATATCTCGCAGAGCTGTAAACGTAGTAATGAAAAATATGAAAAACTATGAAGTATTTAATTTGTTACTTTTTAATCTTATACTAAGCGCGCGAATTTCTTCTATCGTCAATGCGTGTGAGTGCATTAGTATTAGTGTGCGGCCATGTTTGTTGAACTGTCACTTTCGACCGCGACACCTATAGTTAGAGATTACCGGAAAAGTTTCGTGACTAACTCAATTTGATCCCCTAACATCCCATTAAATAATATCTGACATTGGCAAAGTTTGATGAGCTGTATTTTTTAAATATGAAGTAAATGTTTTCTTAACTTAATATCACTATATTATATTATTATAATCCATGAATATACAGACCTAATATTTTATTATTCTTCTTATAGACAATCTCCAAAGCCGTCGAATTTGATTGTTTAATATTATCTGTAAGCAAATTTTAATACACTCAATGTAAATAACAGATAAGTAGACTAAATTGTCATAACTCTTAAATGAGCATGCACATTGTTTAGAACAAAGATGATAAGCGAAATTAAATATTCTCGATCATCCTAGTCAAAATAATGTTATTTGAGGTTAGTAATAGCAAGACAATACTATTACAAAATTGTTGATAATTTTTTTCTATGGATACGGAAAAACTGTAAAGGAGGTTATGTCAAATAGATTATCGATTATTAATACTTCTTTTGTACAACGAGTTAGGTAAGAAAACAAAGCTTTAGACTGAAAATATTACGGCGAAAATTGTTTCCAATGTGACGTAGTTCTGAAAAACAAAGCAATGACATTTGGCAAGTTGACAGAAAACGCCAGATTTTGATGATGAGTAAAAAAAGAATTCCGATCAACAATTTCCTTGTCCAATCAATTAGAAACCCACTCCATAATAAAAAAGTAGCTGTAATTTTTCTTGTTATAAACAATTCATAATAAATCCCTACAATATCATAAACATTTGTTCCAGTTTTGAAATCCTTGATATGATCAGTGAGTTGTATTAATATTACTCAGCAATTATTAAGTGATGTTAAATCCAGTAAAATGGCATTGTTAAACCGAAAACGATTTATTCCATTGGTTAATTCGTTAAATAAAGTGACTCCTACCCAATACACATCTCAACTATTGAGATTTCGTATATCCTTTGCAAGATATTCAGTGACTTTCACACTATCTTCATTCAAAGATATTAGTGTTTCTATGTATAAAAAAATATAACCAGCTGTAAATAATTGACATCAAATAAACAATTCACAAAAATAATTGCTTTGTTGTGTATACTCAAATAAGCATTTATACGTAATTTTTATAATCCAACCATTTTATTTGATCTGATAAATATATTTCCAGATTATGTATTATTTGAGTTTTGGTTCTTAATATTTGTCAAAAATTGTATACAGATAAAATGAATTCTGAAGGTAAATAAAATTATTAATCATAGATTTTATAAGCAATGTGAGTTAATTTTTTGTAAAAATATTTTCGTCAGATGTTAATAATCAATGAAATTTTTATAATAAAATAACAAAACTATTTTGGGTATATCGTATTATTCAAACAATACTTAAAAATTACAAAATCCATTTATATTACAATTACTGTTTTAAAATTTACTGCCAATTATTTTTCATCCCAAGAAAATCTATCAAAAAATCGTGCTTGTTTTTTGTAAACATAATTATCGAAAAATTTCAAAAGCTGCAAAAGAGACTTTAGACATCGGTAATATGTGTAAAAAGTATTAACTACCATAATTCATGATAATTTCCAAGGTAACAACCAATTCAAATCAATACTTACCCTTGAAAAAACAGAAAGATAATTCTTTACATAAAATATATCATAAAGTATAATTGAAACACAGTTTTTTTTATCGATTTTCATTGTATTTAGAACGAACTTCAGTGTGATATTAGGGTATAGGACAAGAAATAGGCATATTACAACTAGGACATTCTCCATACATTATGTTAAACCTTTGAACATTACTTGAAACAGCTGGGTATATTGCTGATAACCACTGAAACAAAAAAATATATGGATAAATTTAACAAAAAATCTAGGAATCAGAATTGTGTTATATAATTTTTACTCTTATTTGCGGATAGTTACCTGGTACAAACAATCAGAATGAAACTGCTGTCGGCATGTTGACTTCTCACATATAACTGAAGGGAGATCCCCTGAAGTGTTTCTACTAGCCAAACAAATACTACACTCGAATTCTTCTATTATGTCCTTAGTTAGAGTATCTTTCAAATCACTCTTTGAAGGAAAATGATTTAGACCTGAAAAAAATAAGGACTGCCATTTTAGTTCTATAATCAGATTTATATATTATGTTAACACATCTTATGCGGCAAACGAGAATCACAGTCCTCAGTCCGCCAATTGCGGGAGACTATAATTACAATTACTCAAAAATTTACCGCTTTAGCAGGAGAGTGCGATCACAGTCCTGCTTATTATGTTGCGATATTTGTAGTTTACACTAACATGTTGAATTTTTGTCAGTTTATCATACGAGTATAAATCGGGACTGTCCCCACTTATACATGTGTTCAGGTAAAGATCGTAGCCACATGTCAAAACATATCTTCCCGATTTATTCCATTTTTTATGTGCATATAAGTTCTTCAAACGCTTTTAGTTAACCCAATTCAAATAATTAAGTTTTGCTTTGGACTAGATACATTTGTGACTTTTGTAAAGTTCCTCTTCATAAAGGGGAGTGTTCTTCACGGTACCACTCTTTAGTAAAATATTGATTTTTATTACGTATTATTAGGGTATTTAGTTTGTGTTTATATTTAAAAACTATTAAGTGCGCATGAGAAACTAATTCACAAATACATCATAATATTATAGGTAAGTGTTTGTATTTCTTCTTTTTTATCAGAAAGAATTAATAGATGTTTTAATGGTTTGCGAATAATTCGCGACGTCATATATCGCAAATAAATTTCGCAAGCGGATACACCCGCGACACTCATTAACTTCCGGTCAAACAGGCCCACCAGAGTTGTTACATAATTTTTAAAAATTATAATACATCAATTAATTTTCAGAAAAAAATTGGTCCACTGACCTAGCATTCGTAGAAGATTATCCAAAAACATCTGGTCAGGATCCCAAACCTCTTGGTACATGAGTTCAGTCTTAGGTTCAGTGATCCTCGAAGGACCGAGGAGTTTGATTTCAGGAGCATGCCTATTTCCAAATTCATCGACAGTTACAATTGCTGAGATGTCATCTCCTATTATTTATTAAAAAAAATTCAATACAATAGTTCAAAACAAGTGCTTCTGACTACCTCCGTGAATATTCTTTTAAGTCTTTGTTTGGAATATACAAACAAATAATATCAACACAATATTAAAGAAATATAAAAATTTATGTAGTTGAGCAGATCTCCATTAATATTATTTTAGTTTTTCCCCACAAAACCTTGGAATTGGTTATATTATTTATATTGTATTGTACATCCAAATAATGCCGTTATACCTATAATGATCCTTCGATAATTATCTTTGCTAGTGGGGTTAATAGGATCGATAACCCAACATAGAGCATCAATGTCAGCCATGGTTTCCAAATATTCAGACAATTGATTCAGACAATCCTTGAATGTGTTTACAGCATCATCTATACCTAAAGAAACATTTTCTTCTTAGTAAAATGACAAAAATTACCATAAGTTATGTGATAAATAAACAAAAAATGTTTACATATTTATATATATAGCTTTAAAACGGCAATAGATGAAACTTATTGGTGAGAGATCGAAAAGATCTTGTTGGAAATTTCATATTTTTCGAAAATTTTCGATTTTCAATAACTGTCACTATATGATGGCAACAAATAGATTAATTATAACTGCTATAAATAATAATGTTCCATATATATACTACTTGCCTGCAAATTGGCATAATAACTCTTTAACATTCGGTAAACTATGTTCTTTTATTTTATACATCCCATTATTTTCTACAGCCAATATAAAGAATTGTTCTTTCTTCATTCGATCTATAAATTTGATTAATACGTTATCAAATGCAATGTCTATTTTCAGGTGCACATCATCGTGGAGTCTTCTCGCATTTTCTAATTCACTCATAATAAATGTGTGCCTTTTTATATTTTTAAGCCAGCCCTGTTCGTTGGATTTTTCATTTGCCATTATCTCGTGCAGTGCCTTTAAGAAGGTTTCTAATTTGGAATCTCCTTCAGTCATTAAGCTTTGAAATTTTGAAAACTTTTCCTCCATAGCGATGATATTAAACGAATATGCAATCAACGATAATTATTCTATGAACTAAAAAAAATATTCATGCAATTTTTAGCATATTTCAAACGACTGTCAAAATATGCCAAACTAAACTCACTCATCTGTATTGCCAAAGTTAAAATTTATTTTCCCATTATTTATGCACTGACCGATATAGGATATATTTTTTTAATTTAATAAACGATATATAAAAATTATCAAGACATAAAATATTTTCATAAAATAAGTGGTGACTTCAGAAAAATGTAATAAAAAATATTTTTAAGTTCAGTTGCATCTTTAATTTCAATGTCACAATGGACTACAGATTGCGTATAACACGTATCACAGTGTATGAAATTAATAAAACAGAAGCAAGAGATTTTTGTTTATTTTTTTCAATCTTTTTATCCACAATATATTATATGAATTCAAAGTGGTATATAAAAAAAATATATGATAGGCATAAAAATAGACAAAAAAATTACCGATGTATTTTTTTTATTCATTTTATGGAGTACAAAACAATGAAACAGACATATTTTTTACAAAAGGTCAATATATTTAAATAATGTTCTTAAATTAAAAAGTTTAAAATCAAATGATTTAATACTATAAGCATGAATGTGAGTATACAGTGATATGGGCAAAAAAGATGATCACAGCTTGACAAGTTGCGTAAAAATAAAATGTGAATAATCAACACAAAGAAAACCACTGCAGCAATAGCTTTCCATTGAGATTGTCTCCTGACCAATGTGAGATGAGAATTATATTATAAAGATCTACGATTAAGTTCTTTACTCTGTGAGAGACACTTTGTTTGTAGATAAACTAAAAAATATTCTTATTGCGAATATATTTGGACTAACCTATGATAAAACATAGAAAATATTATCACTATAGTTTTGCTGCATTTCATTAAAGGAATTTTTTCTATCATTATTTATTAAACATCGTGGATTCTGCACAAATTACAATAAGAATGAAAAATTAGAGTATTATTTACAATTATTTTTTAAGGAAAGGAATTTGAAGAAGTCGCAACAAGGGAAGAACAAAGAGACACAGTATTTTTTAATTTAAGCAAAAACCAAAATGGGTCAGCCATCAGTTTAAAAAATTTGACACATCTAATATTCTTGACATATAAATTATATAAAATCTACCTAGTCATGTGTCATTCAGTGTTCATTTGTTTGATACAAAAAAGATCACAGATTAAAAACTATAATATTACACCGAGGTTTATATTTATTGTTATGTTTTAAGAGATTACTTATGTGACGAATCGCAAGATACTCATCAGATCCTCATGTGATAATATGTGTAAAAGCAAGTCTCATGGGCTTAATTAATAACCATTGTTTTATTTTAACATATCCTCTTTTAAAGTGGAGAATAAGGATATCCACAATGTGAAGATATGGTACTGCGAAGAGTTAAAGTCAGTTTGGGCATCCTTAATGAAATAATTATGGACAAGCAGAACAAAGATTTAGTGAATTTAGAGTAGTCGTCCGCGGCAAGTAGGAGCTCCACAGTAGCAATAAAGAACTTTTCCAGGAACACTGCCCACGTCATAGTTATAATTCCAAGTCAACTCTGTTCCTGCACGAACATGGTTCAGTGCAAAGAATGCCACCCATGGGAATCGTGGATCATGTGTATCTACAAACACATTCTGGACGAACACATTTGGCACACAGGAATGCTGCAACATAATATGAAAAAAAATAATTAAAACCCTTTCATAATGATTTTCATTCTTTCCCTCCATTTATATCTTTGAGTTTCCATTGATAGTAACATTCTAACACAAATCAACCTGTATAACAAAACTAATAAATGCATCTAAATATTTGTTAATTAGCATATAATCAGTGTATGAAAAATTCTAGATCTAGTTCCGAGTTCAGCAAAAACTTTGATGGATAATATTAGCTCATTAGCCCAATTTGTAGTAACGGGATCTTATCTAGACATAAAGAAACTTTAAATATTAAACTAAGTGAATTGTTCTTAAATTCACAAAGAAAATGCTGCATTCATTACTTACATTAAGATATCGTCCAAGATTTCCTTGAACTTTAGCATCCATTATAAAGCATGCTTCATCGGGTCCGAAAAAGCTTCTCACCGACCTACAATGCAATATAAACAATTTATTATTCATGTTTAGCATTACGCACCCGACAGTTACAAAATGGCCATAAGACCACCCTAAAAGGATTCAAGCAAGTTTGGTGGAAATATCTAGCCACTAACTGCTAACTGAAACCACAGAAAGTACAGGAAACTAAAATCTATGAAGGCTGAAAGATGCAATATTTAATTGAACTCAGCTGGTAAAGATAACTATGAATCACAATGTGTGGAATGTTAAAATACAGTAATAAACCAATTATCAACCATAGAGTAAAAAGAGAGAGCACATAGTAATTTTTGTTCCATTTTTATAATTATGAATTGTCAAGTAATAATATAAGGATTTTCTATTCAAAATTAATATATATTATATTATAATTGCAAGGTTCACACACTGACTAACCTGTATTTAGGAACAAATTCATCTTCATTAAGTCCTTCTGGGGCAGTGAATCTTGAAGGTTCCCTTATAGCTGAAATAAAGAAGCACAAAAATTGATTTCAGTGGATGACTTTGATTGTGTCTAATTCTATTTTATAAAAAAAAAAATGCATACACATTTTAGATTTGTTTAGATACAGTAGACCAGTGCTCTGCAACCACAGCGAGACGATACTGGGTGTGCAGTGGCGCAATTCTCCAATATCAGAAAAACATTAGAAATGCCGCCATGAATTTTTGGAAAAACACCGCTTAGAGAATGCATATTTTGTGAGTTACAAGTAAAAATCTTATAGCTACTCAAAACACTAAATATCTACCCGGTCTGTGTTGGTACAAAAATTTACATAAGATATTACACAGCATTAGACATATCTCTACTCACCATCTTCATCATCACTAATTGTAATCATTCCATCGTCCATTATTTTATCAAGATTAATCCTCTCTTTCCCTGCCTTCTCGTTCAACTCGCGTTGCTTCTTTTCATCCTCAGCATCGACATCGAATATTTTAACTTTGTCTTTGTCGACTACCTTCTCATCTTCGGCTGCTTTTGTATCATTTTTGACAGTATCACCTGCACTGTCATTAGTTATATCACTAGTTATCACTTCGTCCGGTTTTTCTTTTTTAACTGTGACCTCTAATTTATCAATTTTTGTACTGATTTCTTCTAGAGATTTCTCTCGATCAGATTCAACCTTTTCTTTAACGGGTTCATCCGTTTCCATCGGTATCTCTTCCGCTCCAATTTTATTAACAGCCTCCGATGTTTGTGGTATAACCACACTTATTTTATCCTTGGTTTTCGTTTTCTTTTTCTTCTGTCGAGTACTTCTTCTAGTCCTACAAGTAAAATGATAATAAAACATATTATTATACATTTAGATATGGTTAACAAAGGAGAAATGCAACAGTTAAATGAGTATTAGATATTATGAAAAAAAGCTTTTAAAGTACATTGTAACAATTATTTTTCTCATTTTCTGTTATCCAATTATGTGTAACTGATGTTTCTCACCAACAAAACCAATTGTCTTATAAAAGCTGGGTTTTTTAATTCTTATAGAAAAAAACTATATGCTTTTAAACATTTTTTGCTTGAAAGAATTATCTCAAATGAACGAAGATATGATTTTTTTTAAATTTCGCACATCTATCTGGTTATTAAATTTTGGGTGAAATCACCTGGCGCTGGAGTGCTAAAATTAAGATGTAGTTAGTGAAAAAAAATTCAATCACACTCGCAAAAGTTTTGTTACCCAACAATTTCCAATTATTAATATGAATGTATGGAATACATACCCTGTTTCATCTTTTGGAACGAAACACGAAGGAGTAAACTCTTCATCTGATTCTCCAGCAGGAACATCTTTTTTGGAACTAATTTCATCCTCATCTTCTCCGTCATCAGCACCATCCTCAGATGTTTCAGTATCTTTCTGTAAACAATAATACGAAAGCGTTAATAATGATGGCAAGCACCAAAAAAGCAAACCATGGTACCTGACAAATATTGGAAATACTGAAAGCTATGCTGCTATTGACATACCATAAATTCAAGAACAAAATAAAAACTCTTTTTAGTTATCCTTTTCACAAAAATCTCGGTTTTCATCCAACTGCTCAACCCATTGTGTATCTAGTTTAAATTTTAAAACATTCTTAGCAGTTGTGGGATTTAAACTTCATTTTCAACAATTACAATTCTTAGTCAAATATTACCATTCAATAATGTGTATAAAATTACAATTAAAACTCAGTTCTTATGATTTATGTAGACCACTAATTATTCTTCAAACACTATATTCAAAAGTATGTGATAGAGATTTAATATTTGCAATTAAAATAATCTTTTATACACACTTATTTAGTCATATAAATTATAATAAAATATGTGTGCATATGTGAACAATATTTTGAATATTACCCACCTTACGATCAAGTATTTTATCTTCCTCAGGCACATCGGATTCGTAACTCTCTTTTAGTCTCTCAACAACCTCAATGTAGTCTAGTTCTGCCAAGAATTCATCACCCTCGTTAACTCCATCCTTAAAATGAAAAATTATCAAATATATTAAAATCAGAGACTCGCAATAAACTACTTTAAATAAAGAAAAAATCGCTGTTAATAATTTCTTGTTTGACTTTTAAGTTGAACTTTTATTATTCACAAGCAACATTTACGAAAAATACACTTATATCTCTAGTTATTTTTTCCAAGTGTGGAGGCTGTGGATCTTTACATTGTGAATACTTATTGTAATAATTAATATTTTCGACCGATGATGCTTGATGGAAATTGATTTTAAATTCTGAATTATTTAA
>JAGVSQ010010478.1:2527-12885 GCA_022683975.1 Rhyacophila evoluta
TGATTGCCTTAATTTTAATAATAAATTTTATGATTTAAAAATGCAAATGAAACATCCGGTAGCTGGACAGTCATCTGCTGTGATCTGTATAGCAGCTCTTATCTACAATAATTATTGTTATTATTAGTATTTACCGCGCTACAAGGTAAGGCAGGTGCATTTGTTTTATTGTTATTTTTTGCATTTTTCTAAGTGAAAGCGATTAAAATCTTTCACAAAAATGTACTTCACTTTCAAATATTAACGATTATGTGTAATTTTTCTGGACAATAAGTCATTTATGTAATTATTCTGAAGAATTTTAATCTACACCTATATTATTTTCGAAAAAAATTGACACACTTGTATATTCTTTTCATTTTACCGAAATCGCATTTATCTTACAAAAAGACGACTATCATTTAATAAGCGTTGAAAATTTTATGAGTATGTTCAAAGAATATTTTATTTTTAATAATCAATTATATAACATGATATATATTTAAGGATTTCAATGTGATTTTGTACGTGTATTAAAAATGGTGAATTAAGTCGAACGTAATGAAAGAAAAAAGACAATTCAATATATTTAATTAAAATGTCTAGAAACCTAAAGTTGAAAGGATGGATAAAAATAGTGTATTTGCTTTCTGTCATTATCTCAAAATGAGAGTATTGTTGGATTTAATATATATTTTTTCAACGAAATTCTTTATTTTGCTAGTTCAATTTAAGAATGTATTTTTAGGAATGTGATAAAAATAGTTATTTTTTATTAATAAACTGAATTCTATTGAAACTTATATTCTCAATAGTTTATGTAAAGGCAGTTTTTTTTTAATTCATACCGTTTAACCTTGTCATTTGTTACCTTAAAATTGATTGTACACTTGAAATGTAGATTTGTACTCGTATGGCATTATTTTAACTAATATTAATGAAATACATGTCTTTTTGATAAGTTGATAATAATATTTTGTTATTCTTAAATTGTAAGTTCAGAATATTTCTCATTTAACGTTATATGTATGATCCATAGCATCACGTTTTTCAAAACAATGTTTTATAAAATATCTTTTGATATAAAATTTATAAGGAATTTGTATGTTGATTTTCCTTTGGAGTGGCTGTACAAATTATATAAAACAGTATTTTATTTTTATTTAAATATCTCCGCTCGCATTTTTCTAGCGTAAGTTGCTTACAGACTAATACTTTTATTGCGTTTTTTCGAGTAACAGATAAATTTACAACGGGCGTCCAAAACGAACTTTGAGAATATTTTGGACTGACATATAAACTATGAGTAAGTATATTGAATTTTTTACTCAAGAAAAGAGTCTACCCTTAAAATCATCTTATATCCTTGTATGATTTAAGGGTGGTAAGCTTATTATTTTGTATATAAATAAATTACATAATACTTTGATTTTATTATATGTTGTGGAAGAAGCATGATTTTTTATAAACTTTTAAGTAAATAAACACACCATTAATTATTATGTATATTTTTACAAAATTATAAAACTTACTTTGTGTACTATGGATTTATACCTGAAAAAATAAGTTCTTGAAGTAAAAATGAGTTAAGAATCCAGAAGACTATTTTTTGTTTTTCTTTTTTGATGTGCATGAAAATTAAAAGCGTCCAATAATTAAGTCTTAGATAAATGAAATAAGTTATTTGACGAAAAGAGTCACATTTAGGTAGAAGAGGTTCTTCTTCTCGGTCTTAAATTTTACGGGCCCTCCCTATTTCAAACTTAAAAGCTAAACTTAGATACTTGTTTGATAATTTCAGCTTTATGTGATTAAAATTATTTTCAAATAAAAGTTATTTTGAAAAAACTGGAGGTTGCGTTTGCTTTCTATAATTGTTATATTTTAAGAGGTATCGATTGAACGAAAATTGAATTTAAATGGTTTAATATTGTAAAATTATGCTTCGGAAAAAATATGGTTAGAGCTAAATATTAATTTAAAATGTGCACCTTGTTATTGCACGTCATTGAAAGTTTGCCACGAAAGGTTTGTGACTCGCGATTTTTCGTTTTTCTAGACAATAAAAACAAAAGCTAAGACCAAGCGAATAAAGTGGAGCGCTCTTTCGCCGAATGAAAAATAACCATCGTTATTCTCACGCGACGGAGATGCGGTGGCACAAGTCGAATTTAGTTACATTAATAGTGTCAATTTAGGTAGAAATAAGCCTAAAAATTCAAATATTTCCCAAATAGGATTGCCAAAAAAAGATAAACGCACCATTAAAATAAAAAAACTTGGCACTTATTTGTGGGTAGGCTGTTTGTTTTTTACGATTTCATCACAGAATTTTTCAAGTTTATTTATCGTAAAATGTTATGTCTCTCTTGGTTTCATTGTAGGAATAAGAATCCATTAATATTATAATAAAAACACTAAACACATCTTATAATTTAAATAATATTCATACACCATTGGGTAAATTAAAAGTAGTTCATAATTTAAATAAAAAGTCATTCAATATCATAAACGATTACGTTATATTTAATGAGGATTGCTACAACACGTTTAAAATATATATATTTAAAAAAATTACCAATTAAGTTTTATATTCATTTATAATCAAACATATATTTTTTATTTAATGATGTATTAAGCTACTCGTTTAAAAATCAAAAAATATGTATTCAACATTTTAAGTTATAATTATAATATCGATAAAAAATAGTTTTCAATGAGATTCATCGATTTCGAGAAATGATATTATTTTTGTACAATTATTTTGAGCAGGATATATGTAAAAATGTTTTATTTCATCTGTAAAACATATTTAATTTACATTAAGTTGAGCAGTTTTAATATCTGTCTATTCCTTCAACCGATGAAAATCCGATCTTCTGAAAGATCACCCCGTACCATCCTCAGAATATACTCTAAAAAACCAATATGATCTCGAAGAATGCAAAGTAAATGGCAAATGAGAAAAGTGGGCATCTGATAGTCAAACATGTTAATATATAAATATTTTTTAACGAATTTAAAGACCTTTGTCATTAATTATACACTATAAACGCTACATTAATAACTACCATGAAACTAGTCAAAATATAAACATTGATTATAATTTTATTGTATACATAATAATAAATTATTTTCAATAATTTAGCGTATTGCTTATAAGATATATAAAGAATTGATGAAGGGATTTAGAATATTTTAAGCAATCAACTATGCACTGCTGTAGAATTATACAGTAAAATGTAAATTTAAAATATTGTACGTCAATAAATAATTTCCTCCATTTAAATATAATACACGCGAACGTATAATTATAATTGTTACATGTATTTGTTGAACCTCAATAAATATTCCGCACAAATTAAAATAATCATGTTTCAACTATTTTGAAATTGATTTGTATAAATTGAATGGATAAATTTAGGATTAGAATATAACATGATGATGGCTTCATTATAAGATTGAATGTAATATTTTGACAAATTTCACTAAATATTTCCTTCAGATATAGTCAAATAAAAATATCAATCTAGATTGGACTACGGCCTTCATGTTATAATATCCATAGTTTCATAATTGAGTTGTTTTTGCAGAAAAGTTTTTTTTTAGAAATGTGTTGAAGCAAAGGCACTTCTTTGCCGGTTATACTTCGTTACGAGAAAGTTAGCCATATAATAATATATTCGGCTATTTAACATTATTGTCAATTTTGCGAAATGATAGTTATGTGAAAAGTTCCAGGATAACGTTATTATTTCACAATCCCTTGGTTGTAATAATGAAACGGAATAAAGATGTACTATTCATAAAAATACGCAACGAAAAATATATACATTCTTGCTTTTTTGAACTGATCCAAAAATATTATAATATATAATACATATGGAAAATAGTGATTCAAAAAGGAAATACGAAAAATAATAAAATTTTATATGCTTCCAATTATCTTTTTCTACAAAATAATCTTATCGTCGTACTAAAAAAAGAAAGCTAACTTATTTTTCGATACATTTATTTTGGATACTCTCGTAAAAAACTACTTATTATTTTATGTTCTTTTTTAAAAAAATAGATTGTAAAAATAAACTTTTTTGATTGCCTATTGATCGATTTATAGTAAGAAAAAACTACACACAGAATTAATACTTATTGTCATCAATTTAATGTACAATGTATATGAGCATACTTTCTTTATCTAATAAATTAGCTAAAATATGTTAATATAAAGTTAATAACAGAAATAATTTTTAAAAATTTGATATTTATTTGTGATAGAATATTATACAAATAAAGGTATATGTATGGGTGTGTATATTTGCCATAAGAACTTTTTCTAAGCTGTAAATATTACCTACTTGAAATTTACACACATTTTTCTGAGTACTATTTCTATATCAACTGTATTATTTTCAACTTTAAGAATCATCAATGATAATCAACAAGATACTTAGTATGATCTATGTTTATAATAACAGGATGAATGAAATCGATTAGAATACAAAATGAGTTTTAATCTATCCCCGTCAAAAACGGGTAATAAAACTTATACTATTTAATATCATAATTTAGTACTTTTATTATCACTATTATCTTGTTTTTTTTTTTAAATATAATGTATTATCACAATGCTAGAATACAAATTAAGTATTTTTTCATTGTTTTAAGTTGCATTTGCTACTAATATTATTCACATTGATGCTATTTTATCATCATATCTTTTAGTTAAGCTAGATTACTTCGTCTAACGTTTATTAAAGAAAAGCTATGTGATACGTGATCATTTTCCCATATACAATACCATATATATTTCTCATATTTGTATTTCTCACTCACCACTGCTTATATAATCCCTAGGATTTATTTTGTGCATTGTGGTTTTACAACGAAATGGTTTTCTAAGTATATTTATATTTTTGTACATTCAGACTCCAGTCTATTTCAAGTCATCATCAAGTCTCATGATAAAACACAATATTTGTATCTTCTTCATGTTGAATAAACTTGCTGGTTTCAATATATATTTAAATTGTAAGAAAACTATAATTTATGTAGATGTTTAAACAAAATCAAAAAAATAGTAAAAATTGAAGGTAAAATGGAAAAGTCAGTATAACAAGAGGAGACGCTTTATAAATGAGTGAAAAACTTACCGTTTTTTTAATACTATCATAATAAGAATAGAGTTAAAAAATGAACTTAGTTTGACAAAAGTTGATACACCTGGGATGAAGAAGTCTTTAGTGCAGTTGCCCAAAAAATTATTGCCGAGACTCTACAATTACAGAAACTCAAAGCGAGCTCTCAAGAGACCAAGTCTGTAGAAAATTTACAAAAAAAATCACAAAAGTATTTTATTTTGGATTTATTATATGTATTCTATTCTTACTAAGTATCGTAAGCTGACGCTAAGTCAATATACCCGACAATAAAAATATATAACAATTGTAAAAAAGGTGTTTTTACTTCATATAGCTAATTAAAGCTAAAAACTCCAAAAAAACAACGTCTACTTGTTTTTAATTACAATATTCATACTTACAACTATGCAGTTAAATTATTAATAATCATCAAACTAGAAAAAGATCATTTAGTTGTGGTTGAGTTTTTTCACAGTGAAAATCAAAGAAGTAAATTTATAGTTGAGTAAAACTATATGTATTCATTATTTCATGCTTTCAAGCCATTCTTCTATCTTGTAGAAATATAAATATAAACAAAACAAAAAGCAAGTACAAATATTTTCTTCTTCTTCTTATTTACTCACGTTTAACATATTTATTATTTTTTCACTTCCAGCTAAATTGAAGCTCTTGTAAAATCGTGTTATGGTATGATTTTATTGGATTTATTTTAAGTAGTATATTGTAAATTTGTCGCCATGAAATACGTTTTCAATCTCACGTTGAATAGTTATTTGCTTAGAAAGGTTTACAGTTTAATTGATTGCTTCGAACAAAATGTTTTAATCAAAACGTTCACGTGTTCTATGTATGACAGCAAATTAAAATTTTCGATAAGGAATAAATGCCTATTATGTATACACGTGTTATGAAACTATTAGTCTTTGTTAAACAATACCCGAAATTGTTGACTTGGTGGAAGATGTGATAAAGCAGTAAAACATTAAGTACTGAACGCCACTAGTTCAAACCTCATAGAAGTGATTACATTAATGTTTTTTAAATACAAAATAATTCAAACATTTGATAAAAATCACTACTGATAAACAAAGTATTGATTATGCACCTGTAAATGTATAAACTAAGAAGTTAAAAGTAAAGAAGGCCGCTAATATTGTATTAATATATATCAATATACGGGTAATCTTATATCATATATAAAAAAGTCACTTATTTATAGAAAAGTATTATAAGAAGTAATTATAATACTACCATCGAATTATTTGATTTTCCCAATATTTTTTTCAGGGACAGTATTCGGTTTTTGCTTTAAACCTCTTTGAATCTTATAAATCCTTACACAGCCGAGTCAATTAATCCCATTATTCTTTATCATTCAAAGCTACTATGTATTATTTTGTTATACGTGATAAGTGCAAGTAAAACGGGAAAGCTCTGCGATACGAAATAAATTATAAAAAGCGTATTCAAATGAAAAGGAGTTGTTGATCCTTCGTTTGAAATATGTTTAGGTAGCTTACAATAAGACTTTCTTTTTAAAAAAATTGACCTACAGACGAAATAAACTAATAAGAAATCACTTAGATATTGACAATATGATTATTTTTTTAAGTTAAGGGTCTCTTTGATGTCTTTTTTGGGATATTATCATGCTTTCAGAGAGATAAGGTAAGTCATATTCAAAAGATTTGTCTTATAATATGTTCTATTATTTCTATAATAGGTTTACTATATACTTTTTTGAAATGATAGTAAAAGAATAGATCGTGTGTATTCATAGTATATACTAAAAGTTTATAAATAGTTAGATGCATTTTTTTTCGATTACCCGAAAACTAATATATGTAAAGAATAATATACCAGGATAAGTTTTTACACTATCAATATCAATATAATATATTTTCCTGGTAGTTTTGAGGTTAGTTTACGCGCTGTGTAGCCGAAAATTGTATATACAATTTTCACAGCTCATAGGTAGGGTTGAAAAATTATCTGACAATCAATTTTTCTCAAAAAATCTGTCAAAATAAATCTTAAAAATACGGTGGTCTATATCCTGTTTTTGAATCAAACATCTTTACATTGTTGAGATCTATATGTTCTACTTTCCGAGCAAACATGGTAAAAATTTACAAAACATATTTATAATAATTTACGTATATTTGAATTAATGTCATACATAATAAATATAACTAATTATATCAACTACACAAAACACCCAAGCTTTGGTATGGCTGCGATGTAATTTATTCACTGTTACATCGGTTGGAAATACCAGATAAAAAACTATTTTGTAAAATAATATTTACGCACCATAACAGAACCTAGAATATGTAACAACAACATTATTCTAAGAGTTTTTTGTTCAAGCTATCTTTGTAAAAATACGTTTACTCTGTTTAATAAATACTTTGGCTGTAAAAGGAGTAGAATGAATACAGTAAAATATGGTTTGCGTAAATACAAAGATGGAAAATACTATTACAATAAATTTATTGTTTTCATGGTTTTAATGAGTAAGATAGAATTGAAAGTTGAAACCTTTCCAATGAATTGTGAAGATCGAGTTATCGAAAGAACTTTAGATTACAGAGTTTGCCATACGTTTTATTAACTGAATTGATATTTAGTACATCGTAATTTTCGGCTCACACGGTTTTTGTTGCTAAGGGTTCGTACGTTGTGAAAGGGAAGGATACTGAAATTATAAAGTTTTCCACGGCAAGAATTTACATTTTCCGAACTAACAAAAACCAGGAGGCAACATTTGTCTTCCAAAATCCTTCCACCAATCAGGTTTCTTCATTGTTTGAGGGATTATAAGTTTTAAGGGTTCGATGTTTTTTTGTGATTCTGAGAAACTTCCATAATGTTATTAATAACAAGTAAAGTAGTATCTTGTACAATTTATTTCATATTAGTAATAAATTTAGCATATTACCTTTTTTGAACTATCTGTTTTACAGAGGTTTTAAATATATATATACATAATTTAACAGATTTTTAGAATATTTTTTTGCCAGCAAATTCTTATCACCATTTGGATTTTAAAAATGTCTATTAGCTTAATCAATTTTTTTCTTAATAAATTTTTTTAAAGTCATTCTCAATACTTTTTGCTAAATTTAAAAAAATAAAAAACTACATTTTTGTAGACAATAAAATAAAGGGATCATTTTTAATTTATTTTGTTGAATATTTTATGAATGATTGCTGCTAGTTGGTATATGATTCGCACTTCAGTTATTCATGATAACCAATGTTTATATTGAAATTTTATAAATATATCTTAAAACCACATAAATTGATATCCGAATTCATACCTGTTTATTTTTGGTACTAAACTTAACAACTTAAGTAGTAAAAATATGCCCATTAAAATATTTTTAAACTTGAAAACCGCAATATAATATGCTACATTTTTCGTATTATACTTAATCGGAAGAATACTTGTATAAGAAACTTATCGGTAAATGAATCAAAAAAATATTAATCGTAAAAAACTAAAGTATTGTTTATGTATATGTGAATCGATGATGTATTGTGTCGCGTGTCAATGCGACAATGTCGCGACAATGAGAAAAAAATACAGTTGATCGAGCTTAGTATTAAGATAACACAGTTTTATTATAAATATCAGGTATAGCAATATTACAATCTTAAAACTACTTTGTAAAATAAAAGGGTTCGATAATGGTGATGGTAAAAATTGTTTATGTATATATTGCATTTTAAATTGTAAAAATTTGGTGGTGGATATAGTACACAAAATAGAATAACATTCAAAAGTTTGCACTTTTGTATTAAATATAATACATATTTCACTATCTTGATGTATTGTATAAGCTATTGTATTCATTTTATTGTATTTACTCGTATATGATAAATTTTTTTTTTAAATGTCAAGTAAATATAGAAAATTTAGTTCAGTGTTGTAATAATCAGCGGTTAAAACGTTATTTTTTCCCCCAGTTCTCAACATTCGTACATAATAATGGATTCTTGAAAATAACTATGGAAGTTGAAAATATGGAAGCAGAGGTATGTAAAAAGATCCATGATAGAGTGTACTGTAACCATTAGTATGGATATTTATCGTAATTCAATGGTTTTAACCTATGTTATTAAATTTAGTTTTTAAGCTAGTAATGTGAATTTTAGATTTCATAAAAATTATGTTGTCGGTTTTCAAAATACTATTGTCAGTTAAAATATTTGACATCTTAGGAATTAAATCAACTGGAATCTATTTATAAAAAGGAAGATTTAAAATATGTTTGCAACTATGGTGAAGTTTTTAATTTGTTTATCGCTTGTGGTGCACGGAATAATTATCAATAATAACACCCAAACCATGTAATTATTTTGTTTTACAGTAAAATAATGAATACATTTGATAGGATAGTTGACATACTATTGTGTAGTCCACAACGTTTTTTATTGCCTTGGCATATAAAATAAAAGTTTTTTTGATTTAAAACACTTTTTCCATGACAGTCAAAAGTATTGGAGAAAAATACCACCAGTGGAATTCTAATGCATAAGCATTTGTACAATATTTTCAAAAATCTTACTTTACTCTACAAAAACCGCCTGTAAAATTTTCATATATTGTTCGAAATTCAATGAATAAAATATGTATATTTATTCATTTTATGTATATCAATTTATAAGTAAAATGAAAGCTGATACTAATGAGTAAGAAGAATGTCTTCATGCCATGTCTTAATGACACGAATGTGCGTGGCTTTATGAAAGGCCGACGCCAAACATCCGTTTATATATGAATGAAAATGTAAAACAGAGCATTGCGCGGATTAAATATCGTACTATTAAATATATTTCGTATTTTAATAATAATTATTTACAAGTTTATTTTTTGCAATCGTTCAAACATGAATTTATATTTTTATACAGAATAAATTTTATTATTTCTAGAAAATCCTTTTTTATCTGCAGTTTTAAATATAAATTTATTCAGTGAATAATTCTATTTGTATCTATTATAGTTTCATCAACTTAGAGTATGCATGTTATATTTCTTAACTTTACATTGTTTAATGATATCACAAAGCAGATAAAAGTTTGTTTCCATTGAATATGTTGATATGTATTATACTACCTTATCGACCGTCAATTTAAATCAAAACTTACATTGACAATAATACAATATTATTATTTAATTATTTTACTTAATACATGTTGTAATATCACAAATTATAAGTTTAATACATTGAC
>JAGVSQ010010479.1:0-12885 GCA_022683975.1 Rhyacophila evoluta
AATGTGCACACCGCCGCAACATACGGTTTCTGAAACGCACAAATTTGTGCGCCCCTTAAGGCATGTGTTAATTCCTCCTGAAGATGAAATCCTTTTAAAAAGAGATTCACTGTATTTTTATATAGAAATAATAATAGCTAATTTTTATTTTATAGACATTCTTATGTAATATATATCTGTCAAGAAATTTTCACGTCTATTTACTCTATTTCTGGTGTGAACATTTCGGCTATGGGGGTGCATATCCTCCTGTTTCGTATCGGAAATAAAAATTGTTACATTAACAGACCTAACCTCATCTATTAAATACATTACGACTTTATAAATATTTTTACTATATAACCAACTGCTCTTCTAATGTTAAAAGTCTACATCAATACAAGATCCTTTAAATCTACCTACGTAATATGCTATCGCTTTTATGTTATATAATAATATTTAACCATGTTGATTGCTAAGAAGTTGTTAATATTCTAAATTAAATAAAAATACTTGAAATATAATACATACTTATGTTTTTTTCTATAATTATTCAAAACAATACACCGAAGCGTGATATATCATTGTACAATATGTAACATTTATTTATATGATGTATTTTTTCTAATTGTATCTTTAGCACAGGGACTACTGCATGCAACTTTTACAGCAGAAGTTTAAACTATTAGAGTTGCTAATAGCTTAGGGGAGTTAATGCACGCCTTTGAATCGATCAAGTGTTAAAGTTTACAGGGAGCTTGTTTACGCGCGCAGTGTTTTCTTCCCAGAAAGCTTTAAGCTCCGCGTCACATCTGACTTTTGAGCTTTAGCAGAACATTGTATTGTTTATTTTATGCTTCGTCCTTAACGCCCGCCTCGTATTTGTTTTATATTTCCTCGAGTGCTAAATTCAAACGTCACGGTATGAGGGGCAATTCAAACTTACTCATTGTCATAATTCATATTAAATTTAAGACCCCATACTTTTATTGCTCGCTATTGCAACTTAGTATTTATATATCGATGACATAATTTTTTATTGTATTGAATATTTATTTACTCACGCATCGTCTTTACATTATACACACATTTTTTTTATTTAATACAATAAATACATTTTAATCAGATTTACGTTAGCTAATACGTCCACCGCAACACCTGAAAACAGTATAAACCCCTTTTTAAGATTCGGTTTGGCTGACTTAAAGAGTGGGTATACCTAAATAAGTTTCTCTTGGGAAGCACAAAGCACCTGGCCGACCCATATCGATCGTTGTATATTCTACTTGGAGGTATTGAAAGATCTTTCTGTCATATCACCGTACTCAATGTTCTCGCCGAAAATACATTGTGAATATTATATTTACGTAATTATTAAGTAGTTTATGTCACTCTAGATATTCTCATTCAGAGATTACTGTTACATATTTGATTTCCAGCTTTACAAAAATCATTTTATCCTAGATTTCATACTATAAATATCATAAATACTTTTAAAAAACTACAGTCAAATTGTATGTTTTCAGAATTTTTATTTCGTATTTCCTTTTTATTGGCAATTTACTCTGGTATTTGTGAATACATCTGGTAAATTTCAAAATATGAATATATATACTATTTCCGATACGTAAATTTAATGAAATATAAGACAATTGTATTATCTTTATCGAAAGTAATTTTTAATACCAACCGCATTGTTTACGTCATCTGGCTTGACAGTTTTATACAAACTTCAAAAGTTATCTCTTATCTGTCTTCATTTTACGACTATAGCATTACATGTAGCAATATTTTCTTAGTTGAAAGAATATACCGGTGGTGTAGCAACATTACTTGATACTTAATACATACAACATAATTATTTCTTTATCATCCATGTAAATAGATCTGCATTTGAAGTTACCAAGGAAAAAACGAATTTGATGTTATATTTAAAAACAGTCATTAATCAATAAATGTGTAGTTTACAATATATAGATGTCTTGCTCAATACTGTTATTCATAGTAAATTGCGTAATATTTTAAATAAATATTCATTAATCATACAACATAAGTTTTTTCTCAATGCTATGTTAATAAGAACATCTAACTACTCGAGCTATTTTTTTATACGAAAAGAACAAATTAATAGCGAAATGTAATCAAATACGAATTTTGCAGAAAGATACACAGCGTCCTTAAAAATATGGGAGTATTGCGTGCCGGACAAGACTAATTTTACTGGATTGCATAAAATATTGTTAATGCCGAAATTGGATGTTTAATTTCAATTCAACGTATTTTTTTATGTATGTGTTGTAATACTCAAGCTTCGAATAGAAAGCTTTTACTTGGTCCTAATTTGTTTAATTATTTATGTATCAATTTATAATTTCTTTACGTATTTCATTAGCAAACTACCAGAATATATATTCGAATGAAACGGTTTTAAAAACTGTTAAACTTTCCTGTCTGTTAATTTAACAAATACTGTTGACGGTTATATTAATATACTCGTATAATACAAATAATGACACTATCAGTACTAGTTTAATATGACGATTATGTTAATTTTATAAAATCAAATCTCCCTATAACAAACATCGTTAAAACCACTCTTTTTCTTTCTTTATAAAGGAATGGAAAATATCTATATCCTTCAATCTGGTCCACCTTGGTAATTTGTTCACTATAGTGAAAAGTTTGTTAATTAGCGAGATTTGACTGTATATATCCCCGGTAGTGTAGTTGGTAGCGTGCGCGCCTAGCAATCCGGGGAATGCGGGTTCAATTCCCCATCTGTTGGGTTTTAAAGACCCAAAAATGCAGGACTGTATACTAATTACGTTGAGCAATTATCTGACACACAATTCTCGTTAAAAGATCTGTCAAGACGTCTTTCACATTGTGGAGATTCATATACTCCACTTTCAGAGCGAATCTTCCCTCTGTGTAGATCCATATGCTCCAATTTGGCAGCAAACATGGAATAGAAAAATATATGTATAGAAACTTTCTAAAAAAATAATATCTCTTAACTTGCTTTACTTCTAATTATTTTTTTCCACCTGATGTATATAATATTAATTTTAATTAGTTTGTTGTATTGAAAGGTGATTCTTCCGAAAAATTATTTTGTTTATGTACACTTTTAGTTTCCAATTATTTTTTATCGTTCGCGTATATCTTTTTATTAGACATTTGAATCCTTAACTGTGTTATTTTATTAACTGAATATTTGAGTAAATTAATCTTCAGGGCTTAGTTGATCCTCAAGAGTGTAAAATATCAAAGTAAAGCCGGGCTATAAAGAAGGATCGTAAACTGGTAACCAAAGATTTCCCCCTTGATCCTTTATCCGCTTAGCATATTCAGGATCACCAAATCGACTGAAATAATACGAGCTTTACGTTGAATTTTTAAAGTTTATACATGCGTATGCTTTTATATCAATAATTTATAATCTTTTAAATTGGTGAATTGTTTAATTTGAATAGATTTAATCTAAAAAATAATAGAAAAAATTGAATTCTTTTAATACATCGTTATGCTTAATTTCGATCACGTAAAATTTTCATCATTAATACAAGTCTGTTTAATTATCTTATAGCATGAATTTGGTCATATTTTCTTCAAGTAAACACATCCAGTATTCATTATTTGAGGATACTGAGAATATACAGATCAGTTTTCAATCAATTCAGCTTCAAAAATATGTCAATCAGTATTTTTCTCTTGAATACGTGGTATTATTCTTTCTTTTTATGTCAATCTACCTGAAATATTAACCAAAATTTTCTCACTGCTGACGGTTGTACACAGTTATGTTATCAAATATTTTATTTTATAAATTTCAGCAAGAACCGTTCGAGAATCGTACATTTCAATTCATATTATTGATCAAAAGTATTGATAAAATTACTAATAACTAATTCTAAGTATTTACAATATGGCATTAAAATAAGTTTTGATATAAAAAATATTAGCGTACTCTTCTGCTTATTTTAATATAAAAAATCATGAAAATAAAAGAGATAAATTGAGGGAGGAATAAAATAATTTCCGAAGAATCAGCCAGATCCAATTCCAGAATTTAAAAAAATAGCCACACGAACTCACCTCACTCAAATATAATATATCGATATCTGAGAAAATTTCGAAAGCACAGTTAATTCTCTTCCGTATTGGGGTCACTACTGGCAAAATAGTTCAACACTTTGCAATAAAAAACAACTGATGATTTCGATTCCTCGCTCACATGATAATACAATTGTAAATTATACAAGTATATCAATCATATTTTGTATACTAATATGCCACCGACTTTAGAAGGTTGTTCCTGAAAATATTTATGTTTTTGCCTTTCCCCATTTCTCGGGAAAAACGGGGAAGAAAATAACTACATCTCGTATGAGGCAATTTTTCCATTTCTTATACTAATATTCCAAGGTTTTCCGGGAAACTATTTTCAAAATATCCGGAAAATGTTACTTTCTATTACTGAGTGATACTTTAAAATAAACGCTTATTAAATACTATTACTTCCATAAAACTTTTCTTGTGCCTTCAATTTTACGCCAATTTATTAAACTCAAGATCTCACAAAGCTCTTTCCAATCTATCAAGCCACTAAATTATGTCGTATTAATTATCGCATATATTTTCTCAAAACATATAACGTTTCTGTGAGAAATCGTGATGAAGTAGTCAATTACATATACGAGAGTGTATATATGTTTTATAAAAACTTTTCAATAAATCAAATAAGCCTAAACAAATTTTACTTTGCGCCTAAATTAATTAATTCAACAGCTGACTCTCGCGTAATTTTAATTGAATAAAATTCATATGTACGTGATTAAAATCCATTATAACGTGAGATAAAAAAACTCGTATTGATTCGGCGATATTTTTCATATCAAAATTACACTCTGAACCGAAATGGAAAAACGAATACACCGCTAACAGTGATCTCACATATGGAAGTTTACCAGTTTTAAATAATTCAGAATTTTCTTGTAAATCAGAATAAGTCTTTACAATGCGGGGATCCATAATACTATATATTGTATTTGGAGTAGTCATCTTTGCTCGTTCGTCTTCATTCACCGGACATTGTAAAGAAACTCCAACAGTCAATTTTTAATACTTAAGACTTTCGCGCACTTTAAAGCAATATATTATTTATTTTAACGTATCATCACCATCGTAAATGTCTTCTGACAAGCTTTCCGCTGCACTTCCTTTGCCATCCGAACACTGATATATCTAGCACTTCCACGATGTGACAGTAGAGCATTAGTTAAGTCGCAAGACCCTTCCAGTAAGGTATCAGGCCATCTACAATATCCTACTTCCGATCCGCTACACGCCTTGGAGGCTTATACTGAAAGATTACAGGACCAACCTGAAATACGATCACTCTGAGTGCATCCAAATTACGATATTAGATCGAATAGGTGAATTTCCGTCATACTATTTTGCATAATTTTCTATTAATATTTTTAAACTGTGATTTTTCACTCATAACACTTTTTTCAAATATTTCTTTATTCATACATCAAAAATGGTTTCTACGATTAAGATATTTTCAGCTAACGGTTACTTCGATTAGCATTTTATTCCGTGCTATATAAATAAAAAATACGTAAAAACTAAAAAGCACTAGAGTAATACGCGTTATAAAAATTGACAGCAAATAAATAACAAGTTGGAATAGGAATCTCGCACACTCCTGTACATAACCCAAGGTTTCGAGAAGATTCTTCTTAGATATTTCTGTTCCTTCAAAGATCTTCTCATAATCGTTACACCACATTACATGCTTACTGTTCATATTATTATCTGATTCCACGGTGGCTAAGAAGTTAGCTTGCGCTCATTGAATTCGGAGATCGCGGGCTTAATTCCCACAGATTTAAAAAAAATAATATTAGGAGTTTAGTCCAGTGGATTAGGCATTTTGCTGATATATAATACTCGTGAAACAATCTGCCAAGACATGTCTTCATATCTAAGATCCATATGGTCAATTTCTGGAGTGAACATCTTCACAACGTAAAGATCATTATGCTGCAATTTTGAAGCGGACGTGGTGTACAAAAAAACTTTGAAGAGCTTTCTGGAATATAACATGCTCATCTAATCTAGAGCTTTTTTTTAAATTTTGTTTTAATATTATATTATGTAAATACACTACACCTATCACTGATGCGAAATATAGTTACAGAACTTGGATATTAAATGCTTTTTTTATGTATATGTGTATAAAATTAAAATATTGACTTAAAAACGAATTTTATAATATAAAATTTCATAGCTTCACACATTCAACGTAATTTATGACGGCGAAAGCTCTTATATTATAAACGGTTAACATATCGCCTTACGTTCTTAATGTTATGTTCTTAACAAGAGTTATTATGCAAATAATTAATTTTATGAGATAAATCCATAAATTATCCCACTATCTTGTTCGCATTTGATGTTGATTTCTATCAAAGAATAAATTTTCTTCTCTCATCATATTATTATTACATTATAATTTAATTAAACAGGAAAATACGCCTAAGGATCAAAAGCGATAACAAGGATAAACACTTCTCGGATACATTAACTATTTATGTCTGCAAAATGCTGGGATATGCTTAAAACCCTTTCTCTGTTCTCCGAGAAGGGCGCTTAATTAAAATGTTATACCGATCTTGCTATCCTAACTACCAACAAACTCATAACATGCTGTAGTTTAAATAAAAATTAAATCATTTAATTATTATGATGTATTTCAACTACCTCAAACGTTTTTGAAGGATTCCTTTTACACTTATCAAATAGACCGTCGTTCAACATAATACAAAAATACAACTTTTAATGTGACCACTAAAATAAAGTTAAGTAATTGAAAACATGTCTCAAAAGCTTTCGTTTTTTAAGCTTTTATTTAACTTCACATGTCAGTTATTTCGCTGTTTTTTTGCTTTTCTCTGGACAAGTATAGACTTGAACTCTTACAGCTATATTAACATTGCGCGATATCGTATTACATTGTTATAAGTATTCGGATAAAACTTATGTTTTCGTATCATTGTATTATCGATTACACCGTAAATGAAAAAGCGCTAAAGCTTCTTGCCATAGCGCTTTTGAACGCAAAGAGTTTGGGTGAAGAAGTGCAAAATTAGACAGCATAGTGTGATTTAGATTCCATCTTCTTAAAGTAGATGGTACGGTGAAAAGTTTTAAGTGTAGTGATCATTATTTAATGATGCGAGAAAAAGTTTGATGCAATTATGTTAGTATCCAATAATGTCTTTTTAAATGCTCAAATTGTCATTTAAAAGGGCCTGAAAAGGTGTCTTAAAATACAATTCATATTTCTATTTTATTCTATAAGGTATTTAAATTATACTGAAAACGTACATCATTCGGATTGAAATTAATAAAGCAGACACATGAAATAAGTTTCATAAAAAATAAGGACTTAAGGAATATGGTATAAATCGTATTGATAATCGGAATTGGTCCATAAGAGAACCTGTTAATTTTCTTAGATGGTCGAATCCTATCTATCTTATTCTAGAGCAGTGTTTCGACTGAATTTCTTTAGATTTCGACTTTCGTACCGTCCTGAATTATGGAGCTTTTTGTTGTATTTTGGATCTCGCACATCTCAAAATTTCTAATTTCGTACTCAGTAAGTAGTGTAAAATTCGATATTCGCCTTATTTTTTTTTTTTTGCTTCAATTTCTAGTCAAATGACGTTACAGAATTATGATTTCTTGTTCTTTTTAACTCGCGCGTGTAAACCTTTCGCGGACTCCCCGATGTTGTCCGCTGAACCAAAATTAATTTTAGGTTACCACGAACCTTTTCATCGGTCACTAGGACCCCTAGGGGTAAGTACAGATCACTTTGGAAACCACTCTATTAAATCGAATAAGATCTACAATTTGTATCCAGTAGAACTTATTGGTTGGAATCAGAAGCTCGGACTAAGATAGAAATTCATATAGTCAAATTTATTGTAGTGGAACCTGTGGAATCGTCAGGAAAAATTTCATTATACCAAACATAAGGACAATGTTTTTAATTTCTATAATTAATTTTAGGGAGGTTTTCACCCAATAATTTCAAAGAAACGAATATAAGGAAACATATTCAATACTCTACTAATCTCGTTACTTCGGTATTCGTTATAGATATCTCATCTTTAAACTGTACTGGAGCGAATAAGAAAGAAAATAATTTAGACGTATTTGTAAGTAATATAATATGTACGTCTATAATATATATATATATATTATATCGAGCTCAAATAATTAGTGCTCAACCAATAGCTATCGAAAATAATTATCGTAATATTGATACTAACATTAGTTATGATAATATCCAATTATTCGTTGATATTGATTGCCAGATTACATTCCTAGGTATTCCCGCTGATATATCACCATCCTACAGGAACCACATTAAATTTCATGAGTCCATAAACTTGTCCACGTTAAGTTGAATTTGAAATCGATTCCCGGCACAAATTTGAGATATCGCGTTCTGAATCAAATGTAGCAAATCGGATATGAATCCACTATCAAGCTTGGTTAATTTGATCTCAAGCGTGTTCATTTCTCTGTCGTTGCTATGTAATTGAAGGGCGTATGTGATTACAACCTTATTTTGAATATACATAGAAAAAGAAGGTTTTTATTCTTCTATAAAATCAATATTATAATACCTATTTATTTGTGTTACAGAACTGCAATATTCTGTGTCTTAACCAGCCAATAATTCTAACTCAAAATCTCCATGATAATTATTCAAAACGTTTCAATTTATATAGAGGTTTGGTATCCGATCTTGATCAAAACTTATACATGGATCTAGTTAAACAGAAGACGTCCAAGCCACACTTTAATCTGACTGAGTAAAAGCGATTGAAAATATAAAGAAACACATTAACATGTATTAAAACTTTTATATTATTAAGACTGTAATATGAAATTTAAATACTTATATGGAATATAATAAATCTTTCCTAATTACTCGATTATTAAATAACGTAGTGCTTTTAGAATCATTGGTTGTTTTGTGGATTAGATGTATTGTGCCAATTAAAATTTTGATCATTTTTTGCTTGGATTTTTATTTATATTATATTAGTCTTTGCCCATTAAATCTTGTGATTGGTTATTTGTAGCGTATTGTTTGCTTATAAATAAAATAATATATCGATACAAAACAATGCAACAATATTTACTTATATTATTTTAAAAAACAAGTGATAATTGCATTATGATAATAATTATAATTTAGATTAGGTATAGTCAAAAAAATATTTTTAATTAAGTAACCTTACATTGAAACTTCAAATCTGAAAATGTTCGAACCACATCAGAGCATTTGATGCAATAAAATGAAAAAAAATCAATTTGTGGCTTGGACTTCTTCTGCTTAACTACATCCAAATATAATATAAAGTAATTTGTCGCCAATATTGAAGGAACACGGATGTTTGATTTAAGTCACTTTGTAAATTATATTTTTTTTTTTTTGCAATCTCTTGTATCATTTGCACATTTTTGTATTAATACATGTTTATGAAACGTGTAAAACTTATGTGCTAATGCAAAAATGTACCAATGATACAAGATATTGCAACAAATAAAAGTATACTTTACAAAGTGAGTTAAACCAAAAAATCAAGTTGCGTGTTCTTGCAATATTGGCGAAGAGTTGTATAATTACACCATGGAGTTTTATAAACATAATATTAATTTTGAATTAATGGTTGATTTTAATTTTGAAGATGTCGTAAGAAAATGTATATTTAACTGTCCGTCTAATCTGATAAAAATAATTACATATTTAGTGAAGAAATCTGGTTAACATAATTACTGAACCTCTTAAAAAATCTGTTATCTTCGTTTTACTCTGAAACTCGTGGAAGGTTGATTGTTTTAAGTTCTAACCAAAAGTTAGTGATTGTTAAACAAAGGTTGGTAAGTACTGCCTTAAATCATTGTACAGTTACGCAGCTGAAATAATATTTTAGCAATACCTGTTACGTAAAATGTTTTATATTTATCAAAGTTGTTTAGCATTTCCACAGCCCTCGAGCCTTTAAAAGCTCAGTTTAAGCGTTTCATTACTGGCCCCGTATAAAAGCCACAGTGTTCGCTAATATTCTTTTAAAAACTCTCCCCGGCTACAAAAACTAATATTATTTAAGGCGCCGTTAGGCGGTAATGATCCCATTTCACCTCTTCATTATTTAATTTCTCGTTACCCAGCAACAAAACACTTTTGGCTCGACTGCTGTAACCCAAACTCCACACTTTTATCATAATCGTTAAAAATATATCTGCTTTATTTTTTGTTCTCTTCCAACGGTATATTTAAATTGCTACAATGTAAATACAATTTTGATTTTTGTAATATCCTTGAGCTTTTTTCGCATATTTTAATTTAGTTCTAAATAATATTTTCTTTCAATTTAAAATCACAAATACTAATAATATTTATAATTTTTCACCATGTCCTATGCAAAAGTGTATACGAGTATGGATGTACACAGTAGAAAATTTCTGTATTTCCTAAATACCATAAGTGAACTTTTTGTCAAATTTGAACTAAATATGAAGCTTTATTCAAGTCTTTATTCAATATCATAATCAAAGGTCGATAAGTTGCCAACGGCAATAAAACCCTATAAAGTGGATTTGAAAATTAGGAATTATTCATTAATATTGTAATTACTCCTAAAATATAAATAAATCAAATATTTATTTTTTCTGTAAACATCCGTAATCTAATAACAAAACCCACGAATAAATTCCTTGATTTTTATTTATATTTTTTATAAAAAAAAATAAGAAAAAGTATCAAACAATATTTACCAAATTGCATTTATGGTAGATAGGAACTAGACGACTAAAATGGAGTAAATAAATCTTCGCAATTAATGACACAATGCGAATCTTGACAGTTTATTTTTCATAAGAAACGAACCCCCAATCTCCTGTTCTGAAGCGCGGACGAAACTAACTTACTAACTTACTAACGAAGCGATAGATAACTATAATGAATAATTACTTTAATTCATATAGCTTATAACTCTTTCATAATAACGTTATTTATTAATGTTAATCAATAACAAAAAGTGAAAACCAAGTTTTTGATTAGGTTAAGCTTTCACTTAGTAACATTTAAGTAGTTGATTATACATAACTTACAAGTAGTCGCATTAACAACACTCGTGTTGTCTGACTACCCTATATTAATATGCTGAATAATATTTATGGGAAATCCTATAAGGTAACTTTGATATATTATTCAAAAATATTTATCTTTAAAAAATAGCTTTTTTTATAAGCTCCCGTATAAGTTATTTGACTAATTTATTTATCTGTCTAGTTGCAGCTTAAATATGTACGATACTTTTGTTAACGACGTAATAAAATGCAAATCACCGTTTCCGCTTCAATGCGGAGTATAATGTTGTATCATAATTCATAGTGATACATTTTATTTTGGGATATAAAACCCAAAACAAATTGTGTATATTTAACTTTTAAGTTGAAATCTAGTTCAATAATCGAAACTATAAATGATATGGATATTACTGTCTCCCCGGTAGCGTAGTTGGTAGCGTGCGCGCCTAGCAATCCAGGGGTTGCGGGCTCGATTCCCCATCTTTCGGATTTTTAAAATCCTAAAATGCAGGACTGGATGACCATTGCGTTGAGTAATTGTCTGACAAACAATTCTCGGGAAAATTAATCTGTCAAGACGCCTTTACACTGTGTAGATCCATATGCTCCATGTTGGGAGCGAACATGGTAAAGAAAAAAAATGAGACAAATATAATATTATATATATATATAACTGTGCCGTATTCGATTTTGTATATTACATATTTTAAATTTGACATAAAATCGATGAAATCATAAATTACTTTTTACACAGTTCAATCAATATTTATGAATAATATTCATGCAAAAATAGACAGTATCAAATATTAAAAATATTGTATAGCTATAAAATAGACAATCAGAATAACATCGAACAAATGATGTATGAGGTTCATTCGGGCAAAAACTTAAGATAGTAGATCAACATATAAATTATTCAATGATATAATACGGCCACTATAGAATTTATTAATATGTTTTGTTCGATGTAATTAAATACTTTATTTTCTATATGAAACTTATGATTTATTTCATCTTGATGGCAAACATATTTTTTTAAATATTATTTATTTTTATATATCCATTGGAAGACATAAGACACCATGTTCACTTTTACCAAACAAGATTTAAACATTTCAGTGATGAGGTTTTTCTTCCATGCATATGTAAAATAATAGAATCAGTGGCATATGATAGAGCATAGATCATTCGGAGGCAAAGTTTGTCTGCTTTCTTTCTTATTAACACTGGGCCTGCGGGAACCGTAATATTACATTATTGTGTACTCCAGACTAGGAACGTTCCATTCCTCATATTTTAAATCTTTTGACAGCCAACTATACTCAAATACTTTTACTACATTTTTATAAGAAAACCAGAAAAATTTCTCGCTCTATACTATAAAAATTGTCAATCCTCATATCAATTTACAAGTGTGTTGAGCTTATTTTATCCTAGTCCATCATTTTTGACCGGAATCGTCTTTCTTGGTTTAATATACTTTTTTTTCAGTTCTGGTAAGTCATTTTAAATACTATCGTAAGTTTTGAATGAGTTAATTAATGTCGATGAGGATTATATTACATTTTTTTCTGAAACATTTAAAATTAGCGATATATTAGTTTTAGGTGATAATTATATACGCTGTGACAATAATATAATACTGAAATGTTAATAAATTGGTTTTCCATATAATTTTTAGTGCAGTAAACTAAAAAATATTGAAATATTTGAAGTTGT
>JAGVSQ010010480.1:0-12885 GCA_022683975.1 Rhyacophila evoluta
ATTTAGAATTTAAAATCAATTTCCATCACGCACCATCAGTCAAAAATATTAATTAAAAATTGTTGATGTAATTATAAACTATTGTATATCTTTTCTTCCACATCTGTTCCTTAAATGGAGCATTTGTACATCATATGCCACCTCACAGAAGCCCTGTTGCCCTCCAGCACTCTTGCGTCTTTCCTGGTTCCTACTTCCCCTAACTCCGCCAAATACATTCTGTAGTTAGTATTTAACGGCCCTCCAAGATGCCGAAAACCGGTCGACTTAAATAATAGGCTGTTTGGGTTAGGACTGTCTTGAGGCATCCGCAATATGTGGCCGGCCAGGTCCAGCGTCGCAGCTTTACTTTATTAGTGATCAGTGGCTGCATGGTCCGTTTTCTTATTTCCTCATTACGAACGAAGTTGTACCATTGTATCACCAGAACCCGCAGCATGCATATGTTTTTAAAGCTTGATGTATGATTGAATTGGGCGTTTGTTGTGTGTATGTATATAACTGATGCAATAAATGATTAGCATAAGTAATTTCAATAAAAATACTCCAATAAATTGACATTATCTTTAGAGAAAAAGTAGTTATTATTAAAATAAGATATTTGGCCATATTTAATCAAACTATACAGCGAATACGAAAAGAGAGAAGTTATTAAATGTATTACATTTTAGCGTTTTTAGTGAGTTTAATATTTGTAAGGATAATATAATATAATAAATCTGGCGACACATTGATAGACGATAGATTTGGTGACTGGATAATATAAATAAAGCTGAGTTTTTGTTGTAACAAAACATTAAGAGGATCAGAAGATGCGTGGTTGTTGATTTTGTACCTTGTGCTGATTATAGCTGGCATTATAATAAATTAATAGATAAATTCGTATCAAACGTCATCGTTTTATATTTCTTAAAAGCTAAACACTGCATGCAATGATTAGTAGGCGTCTAGACATAGCTTTGAGTGCCGATTCGTTCTACCAGAACGAAGTTTACAGGGGGTAAATAAATAAATAACTGCAAGTAAAGTTATTCACTCATAGTTAAATATATACTATGTTAAATGCTAAGTTTTCGCAAGCCATGTTTGCCTGGAATAGAGTGAATTCAATTATATAAAATGCTGCCAACGTTGTTTGTTGATTTTCCGCAAAAGGCTGTGTTTTTGCCGCTCTTTTAACAATGCTGCCAACCTACCGAAGCGAAAGTTCAACCTTACCTCTATAGACAAGAGTTTTTGTATTTTATTAACACTTTAATGTCGTGCTTACATTAATAAAATTGTGTAATTAATATTTTTGACTGATGGTGCTTGATGGAAATTGATTTTAAACTTAAATTTTGTTTTAATAAAACTTATTATTTAAATATGTATGACTATTGATTACAAAAGGTTAGCACAGTTATCGAGTTATTATTAAGATCTCTCACAAAATGCAAATTTTAGGTGATAAATAATGGTATATTTGAAATTTAAATTTTCTAAATTAATATTGCATAGCTTAAAATAACCATAATTTATCGGTCGATTTAAAATTTATATCAAAAAAAGAATGTATCATTTAACTTTGATTTTAACAATGAAAATAATTGAAATCTTCAACAAAACAGCGATCTAAAACATGTTTAGTTAATATTTCTTCTTCTTATTATGCCATGTTTGCTCCCAAGGTAGAGCATATGGATCTCTGCAGTGTGAAGAGATTCACTCCGAAAGTGGAGTGTATGGATCTCAGCAATGTGAAAACGTCTTGGCGGATTATTTTTCACGAGAATTGTTTATCAGGCAATTGCTCATCCCAATGAACATCCAGTCCTGCATTTTTAGACCGTTAAACATCCGATATATAAAGAAGAATTGCTAGGATCTCACACTAATTTCTAGGCTACCGGGAAAACCGGGTTATAATTTAGTAGATACGAAAATGTATTTTTTGTTGCCATACTCATTAATTTGTGATGGAAATGAATCACAATTTTAAACATTAAGTGAATAAATTTAATAATTATTAATACTACTATCTTCCTGATATTGCACCAAATGCTATTGATTACTTCTCTACAAAGATAACAATTTTGAGCATAATATCGACTGTGGAAATAAAAATAAACGTAACTCACACGGTAAAAATTTTACAGGAGGCACAAAAAACGTATTTTCAATGATTTTTGACCAAAGTCAAAATATTAAATAAATACAACATTTAAGTCCATGAAGACTATAACTGGTATTTTATCTATCAAATCTATTATTAGTTCAATGAGTTATTTAAGAAAAACCGATAAAGTTGACGTAATGAAAGTCCTTTTGGTTGATTTGACAGGCCATATATTTGTCACAAAGCTAAATTTAGATACTAATTCGATATTTGACGCTTAAATTCATTTGATATAACGTGTATTATATTGGATATATTGTGATTATCGGAAAAAAAAATTGAAAAAAAATGAGGGTGACGTACTTTTTCTTATGGGCAGTCGATATAATATAGATCATTATTTTGTTAGAGACTTAAATTAAATGATCTATGTAATCGAGAGTTTAATGTGTTAACTCAGTGCTGCATCGACGCAGGGTCCCCACATGCGTGGCCAATACACAAGGAATATTGTTGTCCCGAAGCTCGCGCACTCTTCCTCACTGTAGACGACTACCAGAGAACCAGTTATGTCCATATACGGTACACCCACCATCGTCCGATACAAGAGACTTGTAACTTTTATGCTATATTATTCACCGTAGGTAGACGACGTCTCTGATTCTACCTATGACAAATAAATAAAAACATCCACTCAGCATGATGTTGACGATAATAATAGACTTATAAGATCATAATGGTTGTATTTGGTTTGGGCTCGTATTTCAAAACATATTTTTATAAAAATATAACTAAGGCATAAAATAAAAACGTTGAAATAATTTTATCATAGATATATTTTTACTAAAAAAAATCGTTGATGTATAAAGTAATTTACTGTTAATTAGTATTAACCTAACCTAACCTAACCTATATCCTTAAACAAAATTTAATCAATAGTAATGCGGCTGCAGAATAAGAAAAAGGATGTAACCCTTAGTTTTTTCAAAATAACTTTTTTTCAATAATCACAATATGTACAACTTAACATACGTTTTATCTAAAGGATGTATGCTAGAAATATCAAATTAGTATCTAAATTTAGCTTTTAATTTTGAAAAAAGAATGGCCTGTGAGTTTTGGGACTAGAAAAAAGAACTTTTATCAAATAAATTTGAATGGTTGTTCATAAATAGCTTATTGAATTAATCACAGATGGGGTTAATAAATTGCCAGTTTTAGTGTTGTGCCCTTGAAGGTTGTGTCTATCAAATATTTTGACTATGGCCCAACATCGTTAATAGACGTTTTTTATGTCATTTGTGATTTTTTTCTGTTTGAGTCACTTCTTTCTTAGTCGATATATTTTATAAAATGGCCATTTAATACAATATATTTGATTTAAAAAAAGGAGGTAAAAAAAAATTAAAGCCATGACCTTGTCTACGTTGTGATGGCGAATCTATGACGCGCGTGACACGCATTATTTATGGACGGTCATCGGCCAAAATCTGTCGAAATGCGCTACGATAACTTTGTTTGCGCTTCATTCGCCTCTTGCTTACGTGCTTGCGTGCACTTGCATGTGATCGGATGCATTCGAACGTACCCAATAGCTTATAATAATATCACAAAATTGTAGATATTTCTAGATGTGACTTGAGACCTGTTTTTTTAAAAGAAATTTGTCACACCGAACTAAAACAGGTTCACCATCACTGGGTTGTATCAACAGGTTGTTTTTTATGAGCATTGATTGTAAGAAAATTGCACAAGTTATAATATATCTTAAGTTGTGTATTTTTAGTCTTTATATATTTACGGAATTAGAATCAGAAACCTCCAGTATAAAAGTATATGCTTACTAAATTGACTACGGAAATTAATTTTTTAAAAGAGCAATGAATAAGTTTCATGTCCTTTAGTAAGATTAGGTTTCTTTGAAGTTAAACTATGTATGATATTATCATTTCTTAAATAATCGGATCGCTATTTGGTTTCTATTTTTATAATAGGTAATATAGCGTACGATAAAGCTTCCGTATAAATTTTATATTATGTACTCTTCTGTTGACAGAGTATATTTATAAAATATTTTTCATCGCTTCTTTATTTTTCCGTACTGATAAAGCCAGTCAAGATGCAGTGTCCAAGCGCTGATAAAGTGAAGCTCTAAGCTCCATCAAATTGGTTTATCATCCGTCGTCTTATAAAATTGTAAAACAACTATGAGGTTAAATTGAATTACTTTTACGAAAATACGATTTTTTAACAGTGGCCTCCAATAATAAAAAAGTATCATATTAGATAATGTAGTGGACACGTGATGGTTTTAGTCTGCACTCAAATATATGAAATTTTCGTTTACTGTAAAATCCTTTCTATTTAATATCATTATAATATGACTTCTTGCAAAGGTGTCCCGAAATAAAATGACATTTTCAATTTGATGCATTTTTCACGACGAAACCGGAGTACACGTTTTTATTCGTAAACGTAAAATTATACCAACGAATAAGGTGTAGAAAATGTGAAAACCCTTTTTAAGAATGGTGGAACTTATGTGTAAAAAAAATAGCACCAAATTTTAAATGTAAGTTCATTTTGAGACATCCTATTTAGGAGTAACTTCTGCAATATTATTGATAAAACAGAAGGCATGTCTTTACATTGGATCCATTTATGTAGTGAGCATCTTCTCGCCATGTAGATACGCATGGTCCACTTTTGGAGCGGACATAAAAAAGATATTTTAAAAACATAGTGCCACCATCATTTTTTTATACCATGTTCGCTCCTAGCATGGAGTATATGGATATACACAGTGTTAAGATATCCAATCCGAAAGAGGAATATATAGATCTCCGCAATGTGAAGACGTCATGATTATTTTTCACGAGAATTGTTTGTCAGACAATTACTCAACCCAATGGGAATCCAGTACTGTATTTTCGGATTTTTTAAAATCCGATAGATAGGGAATCGAAACCGCATTCTCCGGATTGCTAGGTGCGCACGCTACCAACTACGCTACCAAGGAGGCCATCTATTTATTTAATATTTTTTTTTTTAATTTACCTTCAAATAAATATCTTCAAGAACTAAAGTGAGGGAGTTTTTCACAAGGTTTTGTATAAGGAGTTGTTGGATATAAGGTATTTCATCCCACTTCGAAGAACGAGACCGGTTGGTGAGTTTTTTGTCCGCTAGGTGACTCGCACCCGAAAGGTGAGTCTGCGCATGTGTTTAGTTGCTATTGGTATACATGCGCGCGCAGGTCGTTTTTTTTGCCGCTCGTTTTAAAAAAAGAGCGCAACGTGTGATTTTGACAGCTAAAAACGCGGGTTTTTCATTTAAATTTTGTACGTTTCGAACGATAATTCGATTGCGACGATTTGAAATAATCGAATAATTCAATTGTCTTTCAATTAAAATTTAAAATATTTTTTTACTATCGTATTGTATTGTTTTGAATAATTTTTGCTAAATAACTTGTGAATCAATAAAAAGTGGAATATTTAAAATACATATTTAATTTGTGTGGAATGATTTATTGTGAAACAAAGTAAGTAATCAGTGATTAAATACATTTAAAAATTAGTTTGATTACATATAAAAACCATTACACCATTAAACGATATTGTAACATAATTGTATCGTATAATAAAATAGTTAATATTAAAAGCCAAGTTAATACGGTATGATAATTTTATTAACGGTTTGCTATATAACGAAATATTTTGAGTTTCTATTGTGTTGTCACAATTATTATTGTAGTTCAAATCACTGCTAACTTATTGAAAATAATATTAAATGAAAATATATTTTAACATCACAAAATATATATATTTATATATTGTCAAGTCCTCTCACTAAAATGAATATAATTATAATACATATTTATACATGTTAAATATGGTTACAAGTAATTAAGAATGAACCGTATATTAAACCTATAAAATGTATAATAGAACATAATTATGTATCTAATAGAGCGTAAATTATTTATTTGCTTAAGAATATGATTAAAATATAACAATGAAAGTATTCTATAAATAAGCTTATTTATATTACATTTATAATTAAAGAACAAATACTTGTGGCCAAAGATTAAGTTATAATTTTGTTGGTTTGACTAAATTAAATTCAACCTTCAGTTTCATCTTCTTCTCTTTAATCATTCAAATGTTCATAAAAGATAGAATTATCACAATTCTTGATATTGCAATACAACGTAGTTTTAATTGTTTATGGAAAATATGATTTTTATATCAATTGCAAACTAGGGTTTGATAGTTTATGAAGCACTGGACACGTATATTTTTATTATCATTTTTGACTAGTATAGTATCACTTTTACCTCGTATGTGCATATTATGTAAACTTACGTCGTTTCAAGCAGTAATTTTTTTATGACTTATTTTATCTTAGTTACACAGACGCACTGTTGTTACAGTTCTAAAAAATAATAAATCATTATTTTTATATACAAGTAATGTAATTTTTGTGAGTATTACAAATCATTAAAAAAACTATTAAAACAATGTGCAATCAATGAAGGTAGCATATGATCAAATACTATTTTTATTTTAAAACGGGCGAATAATATTTTTTATGTGTGTTATTAATTTGTTTTCAAATAAATTTGACATGGCCGTATCTTAACAAAACACCTAACCTAATATTTGCATAATGTCCGATTCATAAGCCGTATTACGAATTCATGCAGTTTTTTTATGAGTCGATATTTTATTCATAATCTCCCACGGGCGTTGGTTTTTGTAAGGTGACTATAGCAAAATTACATCTGACATTTAGGATCGTCAACCCACGGAATGTCGACCATTTTTATTGACACCTTAGTGCGGTAAAACCGAAAGATTTATTCGATAATGCAGGCAGCAAAATTTTAACTGATAAGAGCTCACAATAGACATGCCTCTATGAATAACATATCGATGGCTAAATGTACATTTTTAAAAATTCATCATATGTTGCTATTTGTTTATGCGATCATATTGACATATCGTTGTATTACTGGCAAAAGACGTTAAAATGAAAAAGTGAATTTCGAAATAATCGAACTGTAATGTTTGAGTCTCTCTGATAAATAAATTGGATGACAATTTCTTAAGCTTTATACATTACACCTTAAGAAATTGTCGTTTAAATTTAACGTCTTTTGCCAGTAATAGGACGATATAAAACACATTTTAAACGATTTATTTGTAGACTTAGAGCCGAACGAAGTTTTCAAAGTTTCTTAAGATGTTTTTTCGGTGTATTTAAATAACTTTAAGTTGTCAAATCAATACGGGACATGCATATATCATGGTGCAAAAATATTGTATTATTAAGTCAGATTCAGCTTAAAATAGAGTTATTAACTTTAAGCCATAGATACTGAATATTCTTCTTGTAATCGTGCCCACTCCACAATTTAAGTAAACGAATCTCGATAGTTTGAAGTTACTTCTCAATAAATGAAGTATTTTTATTTCAACTTTAAAATGAGTTATTAGTCTTTTGCTCAGTCTTTAAGATTTAAAAAAAACCTTCAGCTAGATAACTTCTCTTTCGCCGCGGAGACATCACATGAAATAAGCTGATTGAAATATGGTATATTTGATATGAAAAGGATTTTGGATGTAATCTCTAATGGGTTGAGTAGTTTACTTGATTGTCATGAAATATTGCAGTAGTTTTTGCACTACAGAGATCCATATACACCATTTCTATTCAATTCATTGTATTTATTTGATTGATACGTTGAAAACATTACAATTTATAAGCTCAAAACATTCACGATATTATAAATTATTTTTGTAGAATAACAGAGAGATTCAACTGTATAAACATAAAAGAAAACTTTTAGAGATGATTAATTTTAGTTGTTGTAATTTTGTATGGGATCATCTGTATTGACATAATTCGTAGTTATTTTTAAAGAATCAGTTGACATTTTTTCAACGAATAGTTAATTGTATTAATTCAAGGTACGGTCAATTCGATACATTGAAAAATCATGATCCAATGTTGAAATTACGTGCATTATTGGCTTATGTGTAATTTGTAACGTATCTAATAATAATATATGACCGAAACTCATACTGAAGTTTTTCAAAGTGTGTGAAGAAGGTTTTAATTTATAAATTCAAAATAAAAAAAATCTTTGTCAAAATAAAATAAATCAAACGTGGAAAAGAAAAGAGATGTAAATCACACATGAAAAATTATACAAAAGACACAGAAAGGTCGTTTAAATGATTTTAAGGCAGTCAACATATCGACTGTAGAGAGGAAAAAAGTCTTTACCCACAAGCTTTACAGGAGGCACAAAAAACGTTAATTTAATGATTTTGAGCCTAAATCAAAACATTACATAGGCACACACTTGAAGTGCATGAAGACTAACACTGGAGTTTTATTTGATCAATATGATATTAATTTAATAAGTTTTTTAAGAAAAACGAATAAAATTGACTGGATGGAAGCCTTTTTTTCTTGTTGAAAATTTCATAGGGCATCTTTTTTTCAAACGTATTAATTTTAAAAGCGAATTTGGCAGTTTCAGCTTACATCCATTGCATATACCGTGTATTAAAATGTATACATTCGGATTATTGAATAAAAGCTATAGATATTTGAGGATTACGTCCCTTCTCCTTTACGCACTCGATATTAAATAGATACAATTTTGAAGTTTACGTAGAAATAAACTAATATTCTATGTAACCAATTTGATGATAGTTTAATAAGTCATTTAAAAAAAAACTTATAAAATCGATATCGTCCTTTAAAAGTCCTTTTCCTGGGCGCAAATTTCACAGGCCCACCATTTAGAAACTCAATCTTTGCTTAGATACTAGTTAATAGTTAGCTTAAATCCTTTTTATAATATGTGTAAAAACTTTGAGTTACGTCCTTTTTTCTTTTCATAGTAGAAATAAATCCAGACCTATATCCAGCTTTTATTTTGAATAGTGATAAGTACAAATCTATGTGTATACGTTACTTACATTTGACATGTAATATAATTGGAAGAATGAATAGCTTGCGCTGGTATTATAGCACGGATGTTTTGTGTACGAACAAAACAAGCACCCTTATCCACTGGACCATTGTTTTTATCACGTACGTTTCGTTCACACTCCATTCTTTTGACTTTTGGTTCATACAAGGTTCATAAAATTTTTGAACAGGATTTTTATTCATACTGAGTGACTTCATATTCAAATTTTAAATGTCGTTTTGAATAGCAAGACTCCAGGATTGAACACAGCGAGGATCAGTATACAATAAATAAAAAAAATATTTTAAATTAAGATTTAATGTAAAAAATAAAATATATTCAGTTTAGCGGAGTATTATACATACTATAAAATGTTGTCTTATTCTGTTACATTCCGCGACGCAGTTTTAGAGCTGTTCAAAATAAGTTATCCAGAACTCAAACCATTATGTCTCATATGGTATATTAATATAAACAATACTAATTTATTGGAAGTCTTATTATTACCTTCCACAAGGCAGCTAAGAAGCCGCAAAATAATAATTCGATAAAGCCTAAATTGCGTTATTCATAGGATGTTGTATAGAATTTGCCAAACCAACATTCAATATATATAAAAATATTAATTAAATTTTCAAAACTTATTATAGTAATGGTGAATATAGATGATATTGAATGTATTATTTAATCACTTAATGATTTAAATTAAGAAAAATAATATGAATTAAATTGTTTTTTTTTTTTTTTTGGATTTGATAAGTGAAATCTTATAAGTATTTCTTTATCAATACTAGTAGGAGGTGCTGCTCTAATTCAGAGTCAACGATATGTAGTGTAGCTTAAATGGTTTTCATTTTCAATATAAGGGACATGATGAATGATATTAGTTTAAAATAAGTACTACGTTTTAATGTAGTTTTATTTATTTAACTGTACAAATTGGTTAAATACATATACTGATAACAAACTTTAAGTAACACATAAAAAAGAAAACATTTTTATAATTTTTGACTGTCTAGAATGTGTAATTATATTGTTATGTATTTCATCTGTAAAGAAATAATAATAAAAATAGTTCATTTGTTTTTTTAATATGATTCAGTTATGAGGTCGAGTTTTAAAAATATATTCTTAATTTAAATAAATAAAAGTGTTTTTATAATTATATTGAAGTGCAATAACAAACGAAGAACCAATATTTTGATTTGTCAAATATTGAGTGACTCTAATGTATGTTAGTACATTTAAGTTCTAAAGTGCTCTTATTCAATGGCGATTGAACAAGTTAAGTGGGCACCAAGATGGAAATGTGTTTTGTGAATAGAGAACCGATCGCTGTGTTTTTGGATTTGTCGTGAATAAATGGAGATCATATTAAGGTAAGATCTATAGAATATACATTTTTATTTTATTTTATCTGGTAATTAATATTATAATATTGAGAAGGTAAATAAATTAGCGATGTAAATTTAACCCTTTAATATTAACCAATGATATATTATCGTTGATTGTGTCAATAATGAAAAATGTAAGCAACGATTATTTTTGCGTCAATTTTTCTTTTGGAAATCACGTATAATGAATTAAAAATATGGCCAGTTAGTATGATTATAATAATACAATGTATGTTTGTACACTTTTATGCAATTATCCGTGTAAAGATTGTATGATAATAACTGATTACTAAATTCTACCGTTAATTACTTCCGTCCATGGCTAGCGATACCAAAATCCGTATTGTATTTTTTTGATCCACTACTAAACGTTGTGCTCTTCATTCGCATACCTCGTCCTTACACCTGGTCTTAACCAGGCGTATACCGGAGCTCTAATATTGAGAAGTAATCTACTTTATTTGATAAGAATATGCCAGGCGTAAACATAAATTACTAAATACTTTCTTTTTATATACCATGATCGCTTCTAAATTGGAGCATATAGATCTACACAGTGTGAAGATATTCATTCCGAGAGTGGAGATCTTCGCAATGTGAGGACGTCTTGATAGATTATTTTTCAGAAGAATTGTTTGTCAGACAATTGCTCAACCCAATAGACAACCAACTCTGCATTTTCAGATTTCAGATCGCGATTCGAACCCGCATTCCACGGATTGCTAGCCACGCACGCTACCAAGTACGCTAGCCGGGGAGACATTTACTTATTTACTACGAAGTCAAGTGTGCTGAAATTAAAAATAAATTCAATAAAAAATGGAGACTTATTTGGTAATTTAAAGTCATTATCGTGCTTCTCATATGAGGCCGAATTTTTTAAAAAGCGATAAAATTCGCCCTTTTGGTAACCATGTCGAAAGGCTTGACAGACTATATCTGAACTATTCAATTACCTGTCAACATCACTATTTGACTTGTATTATAATTTAAAACAATTATTCTATTCTTATAAAATGGAGCTCTACCAAACAAGTGTATTTTTAATTGTGTATTACGAGAATTATGTACGAGCTAATTGACTTGAACAATAAGAAGGCGCAAATGGGAATTTGTTGCCATAACATGTGTTTCGTCACAAATCAATAATTATCAAAACTAAAAATGTCACAAAATGCTTAATATATTACAAAATTTATTTGAAAATTTTGTAGTCAGAATATTTAAATGCAAAAAAAAACAATAAAACCGATTTGATACAAAAGTTCGTATGAAAAATAGTTTTACACAAGATGTTAAAATTATTCCGTAGAAAAAGTTCGCTCTTAAATCACTGGCAATTATTGAAATTACCATATTATGAACATGTTTAGTCTCGATTAAATATACGTTTCAGAAAACGTTTTCTATAATTAGTAATTACCATTTTTTATTGCCATTGGATAAATATATTATATCATGATCCAAAAAGATGTTTCCGATTCCTAACAAAATAAAATCGTAACTAAAAATTACACCATAGAAATATACAATTTAAAGTATTATTATTGTAAATTGAATCATAAAATATTTGATAGAACTTCAATTAAGAAGGGTCAAGTGATTATACCGGGTTACAATTCTATAAGCTAATTTATTTTGTAGATGTCTGTTTTGGCTGCTGTAAGAACTTTGTTATAAATATGATTTTAAATGCTCTTTATCAACTAATAGTATAGATAGATAACATACGTATTTAATTCAGATAATATTACAATTTAACTATTTAAATTATAGAATTTAATAGAATTAAATTTCAAAAGTGATAAGAGAAGTAGCCATTGTGTGTAATGCAACAAGTTTTTCATGAAAATCAAATAGAAGTAAGCAAGACGCATAGTGCGATAATAAACTTATCGCTTGAACAACTCGGGCATCCTTGATGTAAAATTATGTTTAAAAAGCAGTATTAAGTTTTGCAGAAATAAATAAATTTAGACCACGGGCACGATAGCAGAGCGACGGCGGCAAAGTAATAGTAACAGAGATGCAAAATAGCTATAAATACGTGAATGAGCAAGTGCGCAATTTCGGCACCGTGACAACACGGTGTAATCACAATAACTTGTTCACTCACCTATTTATAGCTATTTTGCATCTCTGTTTCCGTCGTTTTGCTGCCGTCGCTTACAATTTGTAGAAACTCAATCGACCAAGAGTGGAACTGGCTAAATGAAACATTTATCTAGCAGTAGGTTATTAACACTTGACCTGCGAGAACTGTAATATAATACTGAGATATTGATAAATTGGTTCCTCATAGAATTTTTAGTATAATAAACAAAAACATTTTAAAATATTTAAATCGCTTTAGTAAATATGTTTATTTTCGCAAACGTTAAGCGCATTTCGCGAATTTGCCA
>JAGVSQ010010481.1:0-12882 GCA_022683975.1 Rhyacophila evoluta
AGCAGCTTAGGTACTAAGCGACAAGTTACTAAGCTCGTGTAAACATGCCATAAGGTGTGGTAAATTTTGGCTAAGAAAGCTAGCAAATTAGTTTGGAAACCTTGTCACAATGCCTAACCGGTCCAACAGGCCAACAACTGATTTGAAAACCTCTTTTAGAATTCGCCTGGAAGCTTGCGATTTGCGATATAAGTATTTTATTTAATGATTAGACGACATACGTAATAAATATATATATAAATCTCTATTTTAAATATGTATATCTTCCTAAATAATATGTATAATCTAATATTGTGTATGTAGCAGGTATGTAATGGTAAAATATCCATTGGATATTCTCAAAAAGAAGTTCATTAGGAGGTCTATAGTTCACTATTTAAGCTGATATTCTTTAATCTCGAAGGATATAGGATCTGAAAAGCGATGCTAAGATTTCGTGCTAGTTTCGCTCAACACAACTTTAATTATTGAAGAAGACCGAAATTTTTAATGATAGCCATTGGAAATAAAAAGAAGTTTTTGAACATGTGAGTGGATTCTTGAGAGTAGTCACAATAAAAGTGCCTAAATCATCGTCTCTAAATATGTATACATATTTTTAGAATGTCAATACAACACAAAGAATTATGTTGAAGGGCTTGTATTGAAGGGAAAATATATGGGGCGCCAGAAAAAAAAATTCAAGTTTACGCGAATAATAAAAATGGGCAGTACGCTACGAACGATAACAATAAGAACAAGAGGTCTTTATTCTACGAGTATGTGGCACCAAACTGGGACCCAACACCATGGATTTCAAATCAATGGTCGGTCCATCAATTCTCTCTAAAATCATCTTGTAAAATTTGGCCCTATGCTAATTAATTCATATACGCAGGAGTGTGTCGTGCTATGACACAGCGAGGTCGGTGAATCAGGCAGCACCGTAAGGGGGCGGCATAATCGACGAAATCAAAATACAATTTGAACTATTTAATAATTAAAAATCTTTAAGCAACGCTTTTGTATATTGGTCTATGGTATTCCGGATATTGATTAATATGATTTATAATTTATTTATTACAAAAAATATTTTTCTTTAAAATATCAAAAAATAAGAAAATCTACCGGATGGTCCTGCATGTACGAGCAAATTCTACATAATACACCATAAAGTGAATAATGCAAATTAGACATACTGTCGAATTGTGCCCAGTATCCATCTACCTCGTCCTTATATCCGAAATCAAACATAGATATGTTAGAATTACGATATTGAAAAGCATTATTAATTAAAAGTAATTCAGTTTCAAAAGAATGAAATTCCCCCTTGTGACAACCAAGTCAGATGGTCCGATTGGTCCAACAGCTGGTTGGACCGACTTGAGTAAAGTTTCCCGCTCCGTACACATTCTTGGACAGTTCCACAAAATGTGATCAGCATCCTGTTCTAGCCAGCTACAAAGACATGTTGGTTGTTTAACAAGACCAAACTGAGACAGCTTAGCGGCAAAATCACCATGGCCTGTAATAAATTGGCTACTGAAGTGGTCTGGAGTCAGCTTGGTTATCTCCATGCGCCATTTAATATTAGGAAGAAACATGTATGTGTGCCTGCCTTTATTCGACGTATCCCACCTACCGTGCCAGGGGTTTTTTGTCAATATCTATTAATTTCTCGCCGATTATCCCACTGGATATAGATATAATTTCATAACATAAAAAGAAAATATGTAATCTAAAAACAATGATAGCCCAGTACAATTAAAATCCATCGAACGCCATCGGTTAGATGTTATGCATATTTTTTAAGATTCGTTGATTCCAACATTATGAATTGTAATTTACTTTAAAAAATATATCAATTATCAAACATATGTCTATATCATTGTATATACACTTGTCTGCGGTTTAATATGCCTGCTGATTTTTCACTGTTTATTTATAGGCATGTCGATATACATATGCAACTTTATAAACAACGATGTTGTTAATATTTTACACACGACTTATGATCAATTACCATGACAGATATTGGAAATTTGATTTCTTTATTGGCAATGTACATATTTAGGCGCCTGTTAATGGCGTCTTTTTTTAAGCCAAACCGATATAAAAAAAATACCTGCATACTTATGCACGGTAAACAGTCTACGTTCTTATAAGCAATAATTTTAACGCTGTGTCGAGTATATTATGGTAACATACGAACTTCAATTCAACAAATGAAAGCAACGTATTTTTCAAAATAACAGCAGAATCTCGATTAATTGGAGATGAGGATAATCGAAAAAAGCGAAAAAACTAAAATCAAAAGAAGAAAGAAAAATAGTTTTTGTTTGCATATTTGAAATTTTAAGTGAAAATTATGTTAGTAAAAACTAGATAACTGAAATACAATACTTAGCAGGATTGTATATACAATAATATATAATAGTTTACTTATATAAATAATGCAGTAGTTCAGAAACATACGTATGTATATATTACATGATGATAATTATTGTTGGAAATTACGATCAGCTTTATCTGTAATCTTTAGTAATCTATTGTCATTTGACATGTTGAAAAACTTTGAACTCAGAATCTCTATAACCTCCATAAATAGCTAAAATAGGCCTTGTAACTCTGTCCACTTACGATGGTTTCCGTAGTCATAAAATAAGCAATATCCCATTAAAAATATTTTAACTGCCATAAGCCAGTATTTATAAAATATAACAGAAAAATATTTGAAGATATTTCAGAAATTAAAATTCCATTGTGAATGAGGCGCCAGAACTTCACCAAAAGTTACATCCTGAATGAATACTAAAAAGTTGCTATTTATATTTCAAATTATTTTAAATTTTGAAACATATTTTTGCTAGATTTTAGTAGATAAATGAACCAACATCTAATTATTCAAAGAACCAAAAAAAAAATGATAGTAAGATCAGTAAAAATACCAGTATGACAGACACTGGTAAAAATGGTTAAGAAATAATGAGAGTGTAATATCATAATGCGCCTGCGAATTATATTGCTCAAAACATTTCATCTAAATGGCACTGATGAAAATTGACATTGTGCGGAACTTTGCCGTACAGATTACAGCGGATTATCTATTTAATGAAGTTGAAAGGTAAAGATAATAATCTAATGAATTCAGCTACTTATTCTTTAAAAATTAATGACTGCGCCGTCAAATGACGAAAATACAGATGACAAATAATATTTCAGATGTTATGATAATATGATATCCACGGTATTTTCCCGGTTAGCGTAATTCTGAGAAATGCGGGCTCGATTCCCCTTCTGTCGGACAGACTGGAATGACCATTGAGTTGAGCAATTCTCGTGGAAAATAATCTATCACGACGTCTTCGCATTGCGGACATCCATACACTCCACTCGGAGTGGATATCTTCACACCGTGTAAATAAATCCATATGCTCCACTTTAGGAGCGAACATGGTAAAGAAAAAAAATATAGTATCGTCAGGAAAAGGGTTAAAGAACAATACGATGAATGGGTACGCAGTTAATATTAGATTTAAACGCAGTTTTATGACCCGAGATAATAATATATTTTCGACATAAAAACCGAAATTAATAAAGAGAGATTACATTTTAGACTGCTCTTTATGATTGATGATTACTAGCAGTGCACCATATTTAAATTTATTATTGGTTTAGAAATCAGTTGTATTGAAATCTATGAAATGACTTCGACATCTTCGATAATTATTATTCTAAGACGTCATAAAAATGGACATATTTATTTTGATTTATTGCCTCCATTCTACGCGTAGTGTACAGAAGAATATAATCCACATTTCTATTGTAATTTGCCACCCATACTGATCTCGTCACATTAAATGGTCTTTTTATAAATTCGAAAAAACTATAATTTACGTTGTAATATGAAAAGTTATATAAGTAGATGTTAAACATAATACATGAAATTTATTAAGTCGCTTCACTAGCCTAGCCATTAAGCACTTCGCTCGATAACTAGAATGCATACTTAATATAAATAATGATCCAAGTATTTATCGTGAAGTCTACATTTTTCACATTTGTAAAAGGCACGATGTTGGAAGACTATTTTTTTATAATAAATACTTTCCGAGAGATATTTTGGAGTGGAAATCTTCAGGAAAAATCGATCATCATTGAATAAATGTAGTTGTAATAAAATTTACAGATTACAAATCAATTTACAGCAATCTCTCTTGTATTATTATTGACTTGTCGTTCACTTAATACTACAAACACGAAACGGTGTCTTGATTCTCTAATTATGAGGTGTTTTTTAAACCATCTTCGGTCGGAAAGTTGAACATGTAGATCTAGACAGCGTGAAGATGTCTGCTCCGAAATTGGAGCATATAGATATCCGTAATATGAAAACATGTATATCCAGTACTGAATTACTTTAATCCAGCAGACGTAGGAATAGAACTGAATTCATCGGATTGCTCGGCGTGCACTCTAACTTCTACGGTACGCCGTATTTTAGGTATGTTTATTTAAAACATCGCTGCAAAATTGTATTCCAGAAAGGCGTTTTCATGCACACAGTACAAAGAATGTAATTACCGATTTAAAATATATATATTTGTCAACTCTGTAATGTATTATCACTGAAAAAGTGAAGCTGAGACGCTAGACCTGGCTCGGCCATATATTCCTTGCCTAAACAGTCATAACTTGACCTGCCTATTCTTCAAGTCGATTGGTTCTCGGTGTCCTGGAAGGCCGCTAAAATAGACTTTATTCGGCGTTATGGTGTGAAGGTATGCCCTGGGAGGACGCAAGAATATTGATGGTTGACAGGGATTCTTGGAGGCGGCATGTGGTGTATATATGCTCCACTTAAAGACCGGATATGGAAGAAGAAGGATCAATAATTGGCCGATTTACGATGAATTAGTAACTATCTAATATAAAAAATGGAACACGTAATATCCAAATCCAGCTTTCAAATCCAGCATCCGCTCACCAACCACCCGCGAACACGATGTGGTTAAGAGACCCTGATTTAATACAATAATAATTATTTAAATTAATCCGTTTTTATTTCACGAAGTGTAAAGCTTTGGCTATGACTTCATAATAACCAATCATTATTGTATCTGAGCACAATAATTATAATTAATCTAATTGGATTCAAACCTAATATCTTCACTATATACTCACCCATCCTCCTCACAGCCATAAATACTAGCTGACCAGTTGGAAAGATAAATAATTAATCAAGGAAGAAGCAATTTTGATACGAATCCAAGCCCGGTTCAAGCTTGAATATGGATATCTATAACGCGAAAACTTATCTTGAGTAATGTTGTTTTAGACATTATTCTTGCAGTTAGATTTGAACCCATGATATTCTGGTAAAAACGCAGCCACACAAATCACCAATTACATGTATGTTCAAATACGACACATTCTCACTCTTTTATGTTACTCTAATTTATGAAAGCTAGTAATTATTTTAGATAACAATTTAACCTCCATCGTACATAACATAAGAAGAAAAAAAATTTGAGCAGCTTGCTTCGTCAAATTTGTTCATACTAAGCAACCCTTGTGAAGGAATTTTGTGATTGGCGAAACTGTAGTTAAATTCTCTCTCATTGCAGGGTAGTAAAACAGCCAAATTATCTAGGTACACACTCAATTACATTATCTGAAACGCTGACTGTTTGCATTGTATAATATATATTAAATATGCAGACATCTTGTTTTATATGCATATAGAACGATTTTTAATTTATCGAAACATAGATAAAACCGGTGATAAATAATTGATTCGGTCACTTCCGTAGTCAAATGGTGAATGCGCGCGCTACGGTGGTAGATTCGATTCCCGCAGTTGCACGAGGATCAAAAAATAGTTTCAAGAGTGGGTAATGAATGGCCAATGATCGATTGGTATTGAAATAATGTATTCTATCATGATGTTCAAAATAATCAATAATGTCAACAATTACACGTTTAATTGACATAGGCTTTTTACGCGATATCTAACGCTATACATCCAGATCAATAACGCACGTGTAATTAATACATTGTAATATTTGCCCAGTAGCGTAGAGGTTAGCGTGTGCGCCTGGCAATCCGGGGAATGCGGGTTCGATTACTTATCTGTCGTATTTTAAAAATCCAAAAAAATGCCGGACTGTATGCCCATTTGGTTGAGTATTTATCTGACAAACAATTCTCGTAAAAAAGTAATCTGTCAAGACAGTTTCACATTGTGGAGTGGATATCTCCACATTATGTAGATCCATGTACTCCACTTGGGAGCGAAGATGGTATAAGAGGAAGAATAACGAAAACATAGCCCTTTTCAAGCAGTATCGGCGTTCTGCATTTCACACGGACCTCTGTTTATGTTTAAGCATAGTAAACTTTTTTATCAATAGTAAAAATTATTTATCAAGTCTCGCGAAAAGAGACTTACCAATATTTTATTATTTTTTACGTCATAGATTAGTGTTGAGGATTTCGTCTTCATCCCAAGAACAGTGGTCTTCTTGAGACAACTTCACGATACAGCAATCCACTATAAATAGACGTATAATCAATTTCTAAGCTAATGAGATAATGCATCGATTTTAATGTATCACCTTATTAAATAATTTGCCATTGTGCAGGGTTGCCAAAGATGTTCCGCAATCAATATTTTTTTCAATAATGCGGAATAAAAATATCTCTTCATTCTTTAACTACTTCATTTGTATTCCGTGAGCAGCATGTAGTTAGCTATATATATCTTGCTAGTCCCGACATCTATAATGATAGCTTATAGTACTGCATGGGGCATATGAGATATTTCAAAGTCATACATGAATTATTTAAGTGTACCAAGAACCGTTTTTGCAATACCGTGATTGGCGCACAAGTATACATTATATTATAGTCTGATAAATTACGAATATATTACGATAATGCAGATTTGTATTTAAACAAACTTATAAATATTACAAAGTTGTCTGCCATTTATATAATATACCGAAATATACTATCATCATATGTACTATATAACAGAATTATGAAGATTTTTAATATCTCTCTAATAAGCTTATTACTTATTTAATTGATAATGTCGACAGAGCTTAAAATAAATATAAAATTAGAGTGTAGTTTTGAATTTGAAAGAGTACTTACTAGTCTTTACCTCTAGACTGGACAAATAATGAATGCAACGAATACACGATTACAGTGCATTTTGAGGTTGAGGCAATAAACACACGTAAAATGAGCTTTTACAATAGCGGTATAATCTTATGACTTTGTATGCCATCTACAGCTATGAGTGGAGGGAGCATCAAAATTGAAATGTTTTTCTAAATGTTACATGCCATGGATAAGTTTATCTGCAATATATTTTCTTCAAAACACCCACATTCAGCATCGCACCAAGGGTGATAAATAATATAAAGGTAAAGTATATAATGAGTGTTTAAGCCATGTGAAGCCTGCTCGAGAAAGCATCTCATGAGTGTCGGAACAATAATGTCATTAAAAAAGCCTTATCTTATTAGATAACACGGGTTATCAAATACATCTATCATGAAATGAGATGCGTTACTTAAATATTTTACTGAGGACAACCCTGCTTTGAAAGGTCAGGTGTTTGTAGCGGGAGCAGACCGGGTGGTGTTCTGACGGGCAAATAAAAGTGGTCGTAAAGTGTGCATCGCGGATCGCTAATTCGGCAGCGCAAAGGTTTACTACCAATGCCTGCCGTGTTTTATTGCTTTTATACCCACCTTTTAATGCTGCAAACCAGCTCCCGATTATCTATATACCGACTCTAATCTGCTGCCAAGTAAATTGCTTTATTTTCACGTAGACAATGTACCACTACACGTAAATAAAACACATGTATGTACGTATCACATAAAAATATTGCTTCAATAAATTGATAAGTGGTCTCTACGTTATAAATCTTCAATGTAAGTTAATTTCAAACTTAAATCTGTATGTCGGATAGTTAATAATACAATATACTTAATCTGAGTGAGTTTGAAATGTATCAAAATGGTTAATATAGATGAAAACAATGTGCACAAAATACGAATCATAGTTGCTAAGAAGATGTATCGCTCTACGGGTTTGAAGTATGCATTGAATTATTTTCACTGTCACTGAATTATTTTCAATGGATTGTATTTTTATACCGCTCTGGATTTCGAGTATAATGATTTCAAAAATTTGAAGATAATAAACACATTAGCCATCCAGTTACACACGTAGTTTTCTAAAAAACTACAGTTGTGCAAATTGCACCTGTAAGACTTGGATCCAGAACGCACTCTCTAACCTCTCGGCCACATTCAAAATGCAGAGATCCTCTATTATATACTACACAGAGATAAACTCCATCATTGTAGTGGTTGTTTTCACACTATTAACATCCAAGTCCTCCACTTTTGGAGTGGATATGGATAAATAAAGAATTCTCTGTGGCACCCTCGAAAACCTCTAAAGTGCCAAGCTTCGATCACATAATGTTACGGCAGTTTATAAGGTGGTATGTTGCTTACATCCGAACATCAAAATCAGATTTTTAATTCATCCCCAAATTCCCAAAACTGGGATAGCTCACAATGATATCTTAGGGCTGGTGTGACTTTTCCCTGAACGATGACAATATTTTAACGACAATGTTTACGCAAAAGGCATTAACCATCACCTTTTTGAAAAATATTTTAATTTTATTTTTAATGCACACAACTAAATACAAGTTCTGGCAAAAGGAATCAAGCCGCAAATGTCGAATTATTACCTAATTTAAACGTGTATAGAGGAAAGAGTAATTATAAATGTCAGTATTGTTGTGTGATGGTAACGTAGTTGGTAGCATTTAGACACACATTTAACACAGGTAGAGTGGATACCTTCACACTGTGTCGATCCATATGTTCCACATTGGGAGCGAATATGGTATATAAAATAATGTCTTTTGCCTAAACAGGGTCATGTATATTATACAGATTACAAAAATTACACCAATAATGGTATGTAGAGCCATCGTTTATTAGCAAACTACATTTAATATACAAACGCCAATAGTGGGTTTTTTCAAAGATATAGATGTTTGTATGAAGATAAAAGTAGGCATTTTAACTTCAGACGTAAATAATAAAGCTAAGCCTTGGATAATTATCGCAATACTGGAGGCGCCCATCGGTAAGTTGCCCACCTGATTTATTTTCCCATATTAGAGAGTATTTAAGTAAGTCTTTCTTATTCTGATATTGTTATTACTAAGACTTCCCTGAAGTCTTATAAAAATAATAATCTTTTCTTTGTTTTATACGCGGCGGTGATGGGGCGAACATCGATTCGCTGCGACCACACTTTCGTCGATCAAGAAACGGTGCATTATTTTTTATTAGAAGATTAAAATTGTATATGATAAAAAAAAATCGAGAATAATTAAACAGCCAATTAGTCTCTGTGGTTGTCCGTAACAGGACCCTAATCGCATACTGTGGGAATGTCCAAGAATATTTACGGAACGGTAAGAGGTTGAGTAATTGTCTGACAAACAATTCTCGTGAAAAATAATCTGTCAAGACCGTCTTCAGATTCCGGAGATCCATATGCTCCATGTTGGGAGTGAACATGGTATATTATTATTACATTATAAGAGGTACTCAGCTCGGTTCAACTGGCTGGACTCGTCTGGTCGTCTGACCTAGTTTGACACAAAAGCTAATTTAATTGTTTCCAAAAAGTTCACGGCGTCATACGGCGAGCGTGATTATCTCTTTGCATAATTTATTTGCCAAATAAGTCTCCATTTTTAGCGCATTGAAGCACACCACATGCAACCTAAATCATGGCTAATTTGTGTTTACTCCCAGAACATTCTCGTTGAATAATTCACATATATCGCTTTTCTATATCAGAGCTCTGAAATATGCCATATTTAATTGTAACCGAACCTCTTGAAGGGGTACACAACGAAATCTTTTAAATATCCACTATCCGACATAGACATAAAAGGCTATATGCAAAGACGCAAAATGGTCATTGTTATCATTTCTCTCCAAACGAAGATATATTGTTGTTAAGCATTCAAAGGTTTTAACTTATATATTCATAGAAAAATATCAATTTTCTTGATATTAAATGAATCTCGCATATGTATAATATAGAAATAAGACAACGGTGTAATATAATCACGATGAGGTTTTTATTTCAACTTGAAATGATGGTCCCCCTATGAATGTAGGGGGTATCTGTCGCCATATCCGTATCACGGGGTCTTTCGCGGGTGACTGCTGCACACACGACTAATATTAAAACCAAACACAATATCTTATAAGTTACAAACGCCGGACTGTATACCACCCTGCACAAAATTAAGGTCCAAACGACCATTAATAAAAAATCATTTTTATCTACAATACTGAATTTAATTATATCATATTGTATATATACAAATAGTATATTAACGGTTCCGTATAAAGTTTTGTTATTTTTTGATATATTCAAACTGTATAAAAAAGCTTTTAAAACGAACAACCGATTAGTCACAAGATATTCTTTAATCGCGAAAAAATGATAATAAATAGATTCTATCGCATTTAATTGTCTCCCATGTACCTCTGAAGCTACCGCGCGCACTTTAGAGCCGAAGCTTGGGGGTTCGATTACCACAGCTGTTGTATTTTTATTACAAATCCAAAGATACAGGACTGAATGCCTAATAAATTGAGCAATAAGATAACAGCCGATTTTCGTGAAAAGAAATCCATCAGTACAAATATTCACTTACTCCATTTCTAGACTCCTCTTCACACTGTTGAGATCGATATGATCCACTTTCGGAGGATATTCTCAAAACTTGGATAAGACGTGCTTATTATAGCTTTTTGATAACTTAAACACCTGTATATTTGAGGACTCTAAAATCAAAATAAATTTTAATATTACTAGGCAACGAAATGTAGCAATGATCGAGACGCTGCAACGTGTAAGTAAATTGTATTACTATCAAAGCTATAGCCGAAATAATGCGGAATTTTCAGTTCGATTCTCACATCTGTTTAATTTTCTAAAAAACCCTAAAATGAGGACTGGATGCCCATTTGGTTAAACAAATGTCTGGCAAACAATTCTCTAAATAATAATGTCAAGAGGTGTCTTATATTCATATACTTCAGTTTCGGAGCGGGCATGGTAAAAAAGCACCTATATATTTTAGGAATCTAAGCATAAATTATCTACCCGGTTAGCGTAGTTTGTAACGTGCGCGCCTAGCAATCTGGAGAATGCGGGTTCGTCTGTCAACAATTGTGTGACAAACGATTCTAGTGAAACATAATCGGTTAAGACGTCTTCACGTCGCGGAGATCCGTATACTCCACTTCCGAAGTGGTTTTCTTCATACAATGTCGATCCATATCGTCCACTTTGGGAGCGAACATGGTATAAATAAACCTGGAAACTATAATACCGTTTGGACAGTTCAATTTGCGAGAAAATTATATTAGTTCTGTATCCGTATAGTATACACTATATAAAAGTATTTGCATATTATAATATTGGAGATATAATAGATGTGTACGTTTATAAAATGCCATTCGTTTGGATATTCTGCCGAAAAAAGCCTCCCCTATATTCAAACGCCACGTAAAGCAGGCGCCCAAGTATCTGAATATCTGCCCTGCGGAATTAACCCCCGACGTCATAGGCGTCCGACTTTTAATCGAGGTAAGACATCACGACAATATCAAGAGGCCGACTCAATCAATACTCGGTAATTCAACGTGAAAACCGTCAAGTGCCAGATAGGCTTAGATGCCTTTTATCATTCAATATTGTGAGCAGTGCTATTAAAGACATCGTAAGAAAATAACTTGATTATCGAGCGATGTGAATAATATTAACGGGTGTTGCATTTAATTTAGAGGCTTCTTTAATATAGCCTTTCAAAGTTATGTATTATATCTTAACATATGCAAATCATCAGATATTTTTCTACTGTAAGAGCTTTTTTCTCCGTTAATGTTTCGTTTTCATTTCCGTTTATATATTTAATTTGCACGTTAATATTTCAATTTACGATTTTAATAGATTCATAACATGACGTAAAATAAAATAATAAATTTATAAACTAAACTATATAAAAAGGTATACAAGGTAAAAACCAAATGCCGCCTGTTCAATGTATGAGTTCTGTCAGTGCTGCTCTACGGTTGTGAAACGTGGCACCCGACAAAGGTCCAAAACAAACGTATCTTGAGCTTTGAAAACAGGTGCCTGCGGCGGATTCTGGGTACACGGTGGTATGATTCGAAATAAGCAGATAAGAGAACGAACCATGCAGCCACGTATCGCTGACAAAGTGAAGCTGCGACGGTGGACCTGACTCGGCCACATACAGCAGATGCCTCAATAGTCTGAACCTGACGTGCATATTCTTTAAGCCAACCGGTCATTGGTGTCTCACAAGGCAGCTGAATACTACCTATAGAATGTATTCGGCGGAGTAACGAATGCAGGTATGACCTGGGAGGACGCAAGAATACTGGCGGGCGATAGGGGCTCATGGAGGCGGCACGTAGTGTCCATATACTCCACTTAAGGAGCGAACATGGAAGAAGTAGAAGAAGATAAATTGGTAAAAGTAGAGAAAAAAATTCAGATAGAAAGAAAAAGAGGGCCTTGCCAAGAGTGAGGTAGGCGTAAATTATTAATTAAATTAAAAATATCAATTATTAAAGCAATATCGTGAATGGCATCCAAGATCATCTTCATTACTATTGCCATATTAGTTTTATGCTATGGATGGCTGATGATGCTTGTCCTTCGTGTGTACAGACTAATATTAGTAACTCAAGATATAATTAATATTTTCGACTGATGGTGCTTGATGGAAATTGATTTTAAATT
>JAGVSQ010010482.1:0-12882 GCA_022683975.1 Rhyacophila evoluta
ATTGACTGAACTTTACAGTAAATTACTTTTAAAATTTCGTGTAGTTTGTCAAAATGTGTGGCTTAACAATCGTTGAATTAAGAACAAAGTTTTTCCTAAATTTATATCTAGAAATGTTAAAGTCAAAAATATTAATTAAAACTGGTGTTTTATTTACTCAATATGACAATCATTTAATACTTACACATGGGGGGATCCACGACCAAAACCATTTGTTTTCACAAAATCGACTATGGAAAGAAAAAAGGACGCAACCCAGATAAAGTAAATTTCACTGGAGGCACAAAAAACGTTTTTTTAATGATTTTGGCCAAAGTGCACGAAGACTTAAACTGGTGTTTTATTACTCAATACGATATTAATCCAATACGTTATTCAAAACCAGTAAAATTAATTAAGCGGAAGTCAGTTTTCCTGGTCGCAAATTTCACTTAAAAGCTTAATTTAGACACAAATTAGGCAATTTTAGCCGACGTCTTAATAGAATGTGTATTACGTTGTATAAATTCTGATTTATACGATATGATTGATACGTCCTTTTTCGTTTCCACCGTTGATATGTAACATTATGATAGGCCTCACTCATGTCACTCCAACAGTGACGATGAGAGACCGCTCAGAGAATCATGTTATCATAATCCGCATTCTGAGACGAGACTGGTATATAATATGAACATAATAAGACAGCATCTAACGAGAAACCCATTCATTGATATTGATAAAATATTATTAATCAACTCTTCACAATTCAATATGTTAAATCGCTCAGTGGAAATGCAAGCGTTCATTCTAATGCAATTCGGGTCAAATGTATAATATATTAAACTTTGAATTTGTCTTGAACCAGACTCCGTCCTAGACCGATGCAGTTTTTCATTTAGGTGTATATATATACTGGTATATCTACGTCTCGCAAACCCAAAGATGGGAAAACAATCGCTACAGCATGTCACATCGCATTCTCTCGGGATTCATTTTATTTTAAGAGCTCGCAATCATAAATGAATAAAAATTTACAATTATACTCGCTCACATTCCTTCAATTCACGATATTTTTTGTCATTCGTGCCCCAACAATCTAGATTCTAGATTGTAGAGTGATAAATAATTGTACAATCCAGATAGCGAATACTTCTTAAGACTTCTAAAGACTTCTAAAGCTGGCAGTAAAATTCGTTGATACGTATGAACATCGTCACTTTTCAGCTTCACATTTATAGTATTTTCCCTTTGACCTAAATTCATATTTTCATATTCATAAACACACATTTTATGCTCAATTCAAATAAATAACCACCGTGATTTAGTAAAGAAAACTGCCGCCATGAGTACGAATCTCAGATAACATTTTTATTACACCATGTTCGCTCCCAATGTGGAGTATGTGGATCTACACTGTGTTAAGATATTCACTCCGTCGGAGGAGTATATGGATTTCCGGAGTGTTAAGACGTCATAATTGATTATTTTTCATGAGAATTGTTTGTCAGACAATTACGCAACCCAATGGGCATCCATCCTGCATTTTTGTTATTTTAAAAATCCGACAGATAGGGAATTGAACCCGCATTCCCCGGATCGCTAGGCGCGAACGTTACCAACTGCGCTGCAGGGGAGACATTCATATAAGCCCTGTAAATTTTGTCATATTAGCATGCGCGCCTCGCATCAAGGGAAAGTAGGTTCGATTCCCACATCTACTGAATTTTTAAAAATCCGAAAATGAATTTTCAATGAGTGAGCAACTTGCTGATAACCAAGTCTCGTGAAAAAAATATATCAGGATATCTATTCACATTGCAGAGAACCATAAAGTATAATATATTTACGGGGTGGACATCTTTACACCATGTAGATCCACATGCAACACTTTCGGAGCGGGCATGGTAAAAAAAAACATGTTTACGAGGACACTTTGCTGTCCAGTCGCTTTGTAAGGAGATGACCCAAATGACGTAGATTCAAACAATAAATTACCCTTCCTCCGAGGCGACATATTAAATATATATTTATATAGTACGACCATCGAGCTTTAAATATTGCTAGTCGACACATTACTTGCATTAATATCCGGCAAAATAATCGATAGAATCTAATTCTATATCCATTTTCGTAAAGAATTTGTTCGCTTTTACTTCAGAAACCGTAACATATAAAACTCGTTTAAGAGGGTAGAGCATTTAATATATATTTCGTTTTCATAGTTATCATAGTTTTAATTAATTCCATTGGTTACAATTTCCTCGCAAGTTAAACATGTGTTTTTGTACGAAATGCATAAAAAAACAATAGGATGTCATGTCATCTTCCGGAAGCTCATCGACAATCGACTACCTGAGGAATTAAACAATGGATTTATTATCTACCTGCGTGACACACGTGGAGTTTTTACAGGTAATCCATGAATCTCTTAACGCACGCACGCCAGAATGATTACTTATCATGTTATTTGATTAAAACGAGCTATACTAGCAGATCCATCGACATACACTTTTCATATTCTTATTGATAGAAGTTTTTTTATTATTATATTAATCCCCAGTATGAAATATACGTATTTACGTATATATAAATATATAATATAATACAACCACAACTTGACAATTAACTTTTTTATCGAAAACACTATGCACGGAAAGAACAAATTAACATAATACAGTAATATATATTAAATGTTTTTGACGTTAAATGTTCGTTCTCCATAACTTAAATCTTCTAGAATTGAAAATAATAAAGTAATAATCGACATATTGAAAAAAATCGGGATTGGAAAGTTTGCTTTTTTATCGTATCGTATTGAATTTAAAATGAAAACACTTAGAAAGTCACTTCGCGTTTATAAGAAAGATAAATCACAAAATAAATTAGAATTCATTTTTTATAGGCATATACATTTTTTGAAATAATATTATTATTATTTATCGACTTATTTTATGGACAATTATCACGTATGCATAGATTCACAGAAATATGAGCCCACGCGTAGAAGCATAAATATTTAATTATAAATAATAATTCTACACGCACGGATAAAAATGCATCTCTAGATTATCAATGACGTTTCGAATGAACAGATGGCTGTTAAAATTCAAATCCAATTGCTAAGGACTCGACATTACCAAGAACAAAATAATGTATTGTAATTTAAACTTTTTGTTTCACTGTCGTAACACATTGCGTATTTTGTATAGCATCAATATTTGGATAAGTGACAGTCACGGGTGGTTGCCTCTGGAAGAATGGTTTAATTCCTGTTCTGGAGATATTTTATAAATGAAATTTGATTGTTTGTTGAAACAATATGGCTGTGAACTTGCGAAAATAACCCAAATAAATATACTTATTGTAATTATTATCATGTACAATCATTCGTAGAATTGAGACTGACTGTATAACAACATTTTTATTTGTGAAAATGTAATTATTTTTCAGAATCCTCCGGCTCTAAATTAGTTTGTTCGGTAACGTCGACAATCAATCAGAACAGTGATCGCCCATGCCTTTTTAATACATACCTCCTAACGATTTCAAGTCATCTCAAATTTCATAGCCTACAGGTAAAAAGTTGTTGCACCTTTTTAAATGACTTCCGTTAGTCCTTCAGAAAAAAGTCCGTTGTCCTATTTTGAATCTAGTTCACTTCCAACTGCTAAATCTTTATTTTATTTTTTAATGAAACATTATAGAATTCAATCAGGCAAGACAAGAAATATTATAGAATTCAACAAGCCCCAGTGGTCGTCAACAATCTTTAATAAATTAATTTCCAATAAAATTGAAGTTTTAAAATTATATTAAATCATCATATTCAGCAGATTGATGTCGTGGAACTACTGGCGTACGAAGGCTTCCTTATATATTTTCTTATGTTTCATATTTATTTGCCTCAGAATTTAAACCAATTTAGTCAACCAAATGATTCTTAAAATACTTCTATTTCTATTAAATATCCGTTAATAACATATTATAATACTATGGTATTTTTGTCCTCGGGAGTCGATAGATTATGTTTAGTTAGAGTAGCCGATAGGTTAGCGTGTGCGCTTCGGAGCCGGAAATTGCGAGTTCGAATTGTAAGATTTTTTTTTTCCAAATATGCATAAGCGTATGCCCAGTGGATTGGGCATTTAGGTGACAAACTATTCTCATAATAAAATATGACAAAATAAGTCTTCATAAAGCGGAGATCCATACACTCCATATTTAGAGTAACCACTTTCACAGTGTAGATCTTATTGTTCCTCTTTCGGAGCGGATATACTAAAAAAAAATCAAATCGTTATTCTGTCAATATTTCATAGATGGTAAATGATATTTCATAGATTGTCTCCCCGGTAGCGTAATTGGTAGCGTACGCGCCTAGCAATCCAGGGAATGCGGGTTTAATTTCCCCATCTGTCGGATTTAAAAAATCCGAAATTGCAGAACTAGATGCCCATTAGGTTGAGTATTTGTTTCACAAACGATTCTCGTGAAAAATAATCTGTCAAGACGTCTTCACACTGCGGAGATCCATATAGTCGTCTTTAAGAATGGATATCTTCAACCTGTGTAGATCTATATGCTCCACGCTGGGAGCGAACATGGTATTAGAAAAAAATGATCTACGAATATATGACGAACGAAAAAGGTCTTAAAATCACAAAACATTACGTTTTCATATTAATAAAAATAAAATAACAAGTCATGTAGCATTTTTTTCATTTCAATTTCGCTTAATAAATTTTATAAAATATATCATCTATTATGTTTGAGGATCATTTCGAAAAAAATATCTTTTAGAACCGATTGAAGATATTATCCAAGTTAATGATTGATGTTTAAAAAAACAAGGGGCGAATTGGGCATCTAGTAGGTAAATCGTTTGTTTGGGGTGTGGATGTAATAATGAAAAAAAATGACCGCCGCTACGTGTTGAAAATGATCATTATCACAAACATACAGTGATGTACATATAACTAAACAAATTGAATCTAGAATGTTAATCATTTATAATAACACTACGTAATCAAATAACGAAATTGACAAGGTAATTTGAATGCAAACGTATATATTTTTTATCTTAACCCTTTGAAGAGTATGGACGTACATGTCCGTCCGTGCCCCTTGTCGCCTTATTTTCGAAGACATTATTTTATTTTTTAATAAAATGTTTTAATTACTGTTAATATAAATACTAGATAGATCTATCGATGATATGTGGAAGCTATTAAGATTATGCCATATATGTTTAGACTAGAAGAAAATTCGTATACTTTACGAATAAAAAATGAGAAAACAACCTTAATTACTTTATGCTCTCTTTATAATTATTAGGTCTGGTGAAGAAACGAAAGATTATTTATATTGCTCTTCACAAAAATACATAAAATGTCACATAATCAGTTATATTGCTTCAAATTTGACCTCAAGTGCTTCTTTGATTTCGGAATGGGAGGGGGCACATTTGGTAATATTATATACATTCTTACCACTTTGGAATAACTTTCCATTGTTTAGAAAAGGAAGAGTATTGTTTACAAATTGGCATATCTAATTTGATTGATTTTATAATATTAGTTGAATTGGTAGAAGTGAATGATTTTAATGTTAAAAACGTGTGTGCATAAAAAAATTACTCACCAATGAAAGGGTTAAATCGACTGAACATATATGTAGTATCAAATCAACGCAAATTATGTATATTGAATTAATTAAATACAATAATTAGTGAACATGTTTTCGTCGTTATAACATAATATAAACGCGATAACTGAATATATTTGTTTAATAAATGTAAAATTATACCACGATCATCACATCAAACTTTGAGACCTTGATACCAAACTTAAAAATAAAATGCTTACTTAAATAAATTAATATTTAAAGTTATAATTGATTACACAACAGTCTTGGTACATTTTAAATGTAATATTAATAATATTATCGAATAATAAATCGTAAAATAAATTTTGAAAGGGTTCATAAACGATTGGCTGACAACCGAGTTCGGATCATATTTAAAGTGATATTTTACTTTGAAAATGGATCCTAGATTTAACATTTTATCCACGACATGCATTTCCTTTTAAGATTCAAGAAGTGCCCCCTGTTGCTTAAAATTTACGTGTACCACTGGAATCGGGGGTGATTTTTTTACACGTGTTTCAAATTATCAATGAACGCTTGTTTATCTCACACGTGCTGACGATAATGGTGGCGTTCGAAACTGTGGTATACGTATAATACATAATATAGGCTCTCCGAGAAAGAAAAAAAAAATATCCATTCTTTCGCCATCACGTAAGAAAGTAAGTATGCTAGATATCACATTATGAAGAAAATATAAATAAATATCGTATTGTTCTTCAAGTGTTTCGAAAGGCATAAGAACGAACAATAAGTTATCGTATATTGCAATAGTTCAATTGTTTCTTATTCTATTAAAAATGACGTTAATAATGTTGAATATCTTTGAGATGGTGAATTTTGATAATATCAATAGGTCGAGTTTTGAAAGAATGTAAATGATAATGGTGAACCATTTAGTCTCCCCGGTAGCGTAGTTGTTAGCGTGCGTCTAACAAACCGGGGAGTGCGGGTTCGATTCCCCATCTGTCGGATTTAAAAAAATGTGAAAATGCAGGAGTGGATGCCCATTTGGTTTGGTAACAATCCTCGTGAAAAATAATCTGTCAAAATGTCTTCACATTCCGGATCTCCGTATACTCCTCCTTCGGATATGATATCTTCAACCTGTGTAGATTCATAATCTCCACGTTTGGAGCGGACATGGTATACAAAAACACAGCTATTGAAATCGTCATCATATTTTAACTTATATATATTTGCCAATATTGCAGCAACACGTAACTTGATTTTTTGATTTGAGTCACTTTAAAAAGTAGAGTTTTATTTTTTACAATCTTTCATATCATTACCACAAAAAAATTGTTGGTATAAAAATATACCAATGAAACAAGAGATTGCAAAAAAAAATTACTTTACAAACTGACGTGAGCCAAAAAATCAAGTTACGTGTTCCTGCAATATTGGCGACGATATATATTTAACATACGTTAGTGTTTTAATTTTATTGTGATTAAAACTTCTTAGTGTCATGAGGGTCGGCACTTTTGATTTTTTTCTAAAAAGCCATGATTGAAATGAGTAACAAAACTACTGAAGATAAACGTAAATGAAAATTCAGCCGATCCTTCCATACAGATAGCCAAGTCTACGATAGCTGGTGAAACAAATTACTGCAGATTCTTACCTTGGATAAAGCCGCTCCCAATCCAGCCTGGCATGAACCTTGACGGTGGTACCCCCAGTCTCCTACAAAATGAATCAGAAAATAATGTCAGAAACCACATAGATCATAATTACAATATATCGACTGTGAAAAGAAAAATGGCGTAACCCGCATAGATTTTTTTTTACATGAGGCACAAAAAACGTTTATTTGATGATTTTGAGCCGAAGCGTTACATTGAAATAACCTTGAAGTGCCTGAAGATTAAAACTGGTATTTTATTTACTATATTTAATATATATTTTTTTAAATGATTAAGTGGAACCCTTTTTCCTGGTAGCCAATATCACAGGTCATACTTTTCCCAAACTTGAAAGCTAAATTTCCACACCAATTCGGCATATTCAGCTTACATCCTTTTGATGGAGCGTATATTAAGTTGTATACATTCAGATTGTCGAATAAAAGCTACATTGAAAAATTGAGGGTTACGTCAGTTTTCCTTTCCACAGTCAATATAAAATAGGCAAGGTGAAAACAAAATATATTTCCCTCATTTTGTCACAAAATATATTTATTTATATCTAAAGAAATTGAATGTTAAATACTCTAACATAGAGTCTTCATTATGAGTAACATACTAAGTAGTTCAAAGTTTATTAAATATTTTATTAACTGCATTTATGTAGAGTTAGATACGACATTATGCTCTCGTAATTTTTAAATAGTAAGAAAAAAACTATTTAATATTATATAATACATGTTGCTGGATGTTAAAACCAAATCCAGAGTCAAATTGCAATACCAGCTGCTTGTACGATGTAAATCAAAACATTTTAAAATCTCTCGCGTTTATTTTAAGACCAGGTGCTATGAACGCGTGACTCGCAGCCCTAATTTGTCCGATTTCATACTCAGATGTCACACATCTAAACCATATTCAACGATATATATAAGTCAATTACGAGAATCCAGTCAAATGCGAAGATTTACCCAAACTACATATCTTCATAGCTTGTGATGAATTTTGCTATATAATGAATAATAAATTATATATTATCTATGTAATGTTTTCGGCGGAGTTATGAGATGCAGGTATGGCCTGAGAGGATGCAAGAATACTGGCGAAGAATAAAATTTAATACAGCGAACCATTATGAATTTCATTTTTCTTAGTCCGTTGATTTTTATGCAAGAAAACCTATCCACCATTTTTGTTTGTATCGTTGTATTTACTTACGTGTTCGACAAGGAGCGTACTCGGAGAATTCGCTGAAACTATCACGTGCGACGTAGCAAGTCCCGACTGGGTCTCGCCTTTTGGGGGCGTATACCGTGTAGCGAGGGGCACATGCCTGAAAAAAAAGAAATTACATTTATAAATTAATATAGCAGATATTCACTACAATTCTATGATAAAAAAATGTATTAAAAAATTGTCGATAGCTATTTTAGTTTCCACAACATTAACTAGCAACTTTCAGTGCCGAACCCCAAGCCATTTAAAATGTATTTTGAAATTCGAATTAACCTTTTGAGTGGTATGGACGTATATGTACGTCCGTGCGTCTTGTCGCCTTGTTTTCAAAGCCATTCTTTTATTTTTTTAATATAATGTTTTTATTTATTTTAATATATATATTAGATTTGATCTATCAATAATATGTGAAAGTCATTACGATCATATGATTTATTTTTAAGCTAGAAAAAAATACGAAAACAAGAGTGCAAAAAGAGTTGACTTCAGCTTGAAAAATTCCCTCACGCTCTTTCGATAATTATTATGATTTGTAAAGAAAGGAAAGATTATTTATATTATTGTTCACATAAACACAATCAAAATGTCACATAGATCAATCATATGGGTTCAAATATTTTCTCAAGTGCTCCTTTAATTCCGGATTGGGAGCGGCCACCTGCAGTAATGTAATACACATTCTTACCAATTTGGAATAACTTTTCAGTTTTTTTTGTTCGTTATTTGGATTTATAAAAGAGTGTTGTTGAATTGATAGCAGTGAAAGATTTTAGTGTTTAGAACGTGTTTGCATAACACTTAACTCACTAATGAAACGGTTAAGCAAGATCTGCTTTCATTGTGTATTAAGCGAAATAATATAAAATGACTGCAAGAAGTGAAAAAATATCGACGGAAATCGTGAGGCAATATTCCAATGCAGATATCATTCATACACTGAGTCACTGCGTGCTACCGCTCAGAATGCTCTCTCTCTCTCTCTTTGTGTGTCACACGTAATGATATCATTCAATGAGTGATGGACGCTGCCCAAAACATATACCAACGCCATCCAGAACACACGCAGACGCCCGTTCTGGATTTCATAGAAAGAAATTATTTCTGTTGATATTAATCAGTTTTTATTTTGTAAAGACATAGTAATAGGGGTCTATGAAAGATTTGCTAGAAATAAGTCCTGGTTTCTCTGCGATAACGTAGAGGTTATGAAGGTTTGATTCCCAAATTGATCGGATTTTTCCAAATCCGAAAATGCAGGACTGGATACCCATTGAGTTGAGAAATTATTTGACAGCCATTTCTCGGGGAAAATAATCTGTCAAGACATGTCTCCAGATTGCAGGAGATCTAGATACTTCATAATCACTACCCATCACAGGGCACCACTATAATATAGTATATCGTATTATGTTACAATATCCTGAAGTAATTAAACGAGAGGCCTGTAGTTTCTTCATTTTTAAATAATCAGACGGAGATTAGTGATCAGATCAGCTAACACGTGATGTACTTCGTGGATTTCACTTTGGAATGAAATGATCAGAAATATTTTTAGCCGCTGTTCGTCGACTCGAAACCATCCTCGAAAACTATGTGAATTTTGATAGAACAGAGAAATTCGATAAGAAAATAAAAAATAGATGTGCATTATTGTAATGAAAAGATACGTTAGTTTTGCAATATATTTACTACTCGTATATTGATACAAGGCGTCCGATCAATAACAATAAAGTACGTTCGCATAGTGATTGAATGAAGTTAAGAGAGATACATCCTTATTGTAGCGGCGACGAGCCAGACAAACAAACGACTCCTTATAATTATGGGAGCAAAACAATTTGTTGACTGATACAATTAGCATCTGTTACTTGTACTGAATATAGCAGAGGTGGTTAACTATTGATAAAATATATCTTACTGGTATAATTCACGGACTCATACGGTGGTATGACTTCGTTCGCAACGAGGAGATTAGGAACGCACCAAACAATCATTCATTGCTGGATAAAATGAGGTTACGACGCTGGAACTGTCACGGCCATATATTGCGGATGCGTCAAGAGAATCTCAGTCTAATCTGCCTGTTATTCAAGCCAACCGATTTTTGACGATCTGGAAGAGGGAGAATGTATTCGGCCGAGCTATGGGATACAGGCGTGACTTGAGAGGACGCAGCAATACTAACTGGCCACCAATAGGGATTCTAGAAGGGGCATCTGGTGTTTATACGCTCCACTTATGGAGCAAATATGGAGGAAGAAAAATATGGGTTTATAAATTACCAATGGCAAATAATTATGTTTACATATTAACAGTGACAAGTTAACACAATAGAATAAAATAACTTTTAAAGGTCCAATGTCCTATAGTATCAATAACAAGCATCGTCAGCTTATCATATTCTTTCAGTAGTTTCCCAGGAGGATAACCAGCCATGCAGGCTGATCGTATGTAGAAACAACGAAATAAGTTTTACGAGCGGTTCAAAGGATAATTTTAGAAAAAAATCAAAATAAATTTGTGGCACGGAAGCAGGAGAAGAAATGTGATGCTTGAGCATTTCATGAATTTTGTAATAATATTTATATTTAGAGTAAATATCAATGGTAGCTGACGGTTTGTCGCAACTGCAACAATGTAATTTTATTTCATGTCTTGCACTTACAAAGAAAAATGCATCAACGCAACATTCTATGGTAATGTACATTTAAATTACACTATGTTAACTAAATGTTTTGTCGATAATTAATCGAACTGGAGATTCCAACATCGAATATTACATAATAGATGTATAATTTTATAATAATTTGTCCGTCAGCATGAGATAGTAAGCACTAGCTGTTAATAAAGGTCCCAAAATGAGTTGATTTTTCAAACTTTTTTGCGGTAAAATGATGATCGCCTGTTCCAATACATGAAACGTGGCACCCAACAAAGGTCCAAAATAACCGTATTCTGAGCTTCGAGAACAGGTGCCTGTGGCGGATTCTGGGCATACGATGGTATGACTTTGTTCGAAATGAGAAGATAAGAGAACGGATTATGCAGCCACAGATTATGCAGGACCTGGCTCGGCCACATATTGCGGATGCCTCAAGAGAGTCTGAACCTGACCTGCCTATTCTTTAAGCCGACCGGTCGTCGGCGTCCTGGACGACTGCGAAATACTATTTATAGATTGTATTCGTCGGAGTTATGGGATGCAGGTATGACCTGGGAGGACGCAAGAATACTGGCGGGCGACAAAGAATCTTGGAGGCGGCACGTGTTGTGCATATGCTCTACTTAGAAGAAGAAGAAAAAGAAACAATCATTTTTTTTGTTCTTATTTTTCGGCAAAAATTGAGGTTGAATTACAGAAAGGTACAGTAAATTGTAAAAATTCACTTTGCAAATTGATAAGTATAGTATGTTTTTTATTCGTTGAAGATCTAGCTTATTGTGACTTTTAGAATCAACTTTAGTTATAAATACATAAAAGCTCGCTAACCAGAACCTACGATTAAATATATACGAAGATGTGCTTAATTTGTACGCTAAAACTGTCAGTTTTGGTTGCATCAAAAGCACCTACTTTAAGTCGAATGTAACAGAAGTGTCAAATTCTCAAAAAAATCTCTCGATGTCCAACCACAATTTTATTATTATGTATCAGTATGTATTATGTATGCTATGAATAATTATGTTTGACGAAGAAGCTTTTAGTTTTGTGAGAGCACTTGACATATTTTTTTAACGTAATCGTTTACCATTATTTAAATTCTACGAGGAAAAAAACAACAATCTTTCAGTTTGTTATATTTTGAAGTTTTAAGTTTAAGTAAAGTTTAAGTTAATTAAAAAATGGTTCACTTCCGACCTTTTTATCTAGCAAAGCACGAAACGTAAAGCTCTGCTCTTTCTTAAAATATTTTATTTGGTTATCGGGACATGGACTTAGATTACGAATATTATTGTCACCATTTTAGTTTTGAAACAAATTCCCTGTTAAATTTAACACGTGACCAACACTCGCGTGAATGCAGCATTATCATATCTTTTCACACTCCAAATTATCATCCAAAAAAGCCATAATGCACCTAAAAGAGCATAATTTTCTCCTGGGATGGCCTAATCCGTACTAGTAATACAACAACATGCACTTTTACTTAATAACAAATAATAACTTGTATGTATTCAGTAAGCAAATGTATTTATGAGATTGGATAGTAAAAAACGTTTTACATATTGTGGTTAAGCTATCATTTACAGGAAACTAAAACATAAACATTCTTCCTTCTTCTAGTTCCGTGCCGACACATCTGGGTTACTTTTAACTACAGTCAACCCTGTGTTTAACGCTATAGGGTTGTCAAAATAATAAAATATATACATAGTAATAATTATTATA
>JAGVSQ010010483.1:0-12881 GCA_022683975.1 Rhyacophila evoluta
GGCGAAACCCGGGTCGCTAACAGTGATCTCACATATGGAAGTTTACCATTTTAAAATAATTCAGAATTTGAAAAATATTTATTTAAAACTCTAAATTCCGGCCCCTAAAGCGCGCATGCTTCTCGATTACCCGGGAGAACTTAACCTGACCTATTATTTTCTATATTTCTTATCTGACCTAACTTTTTTTTCTCATTGTCAATATAACAAGTGATAATTAACTATTGGAGTATTATTTTTTTAATACAACATTTATTTATTTGCGTTCATAAAAATAACAGATATAAACTAAGAAAAAAAAATATAAAGATTTTTTAATTGCCATTAGTGGCCAAACGATATTAAAAACCCTGACATTCAACATATTTCTATTTCATCTCACAACAACTGTATATTATCCACCCTCGCTTTTTTCACCCTCCCACTTTCTTCTTGCTATCATTTTGTTTGTATCCTTGTCTCTCTCGCTGCTACAGAAGAAAGAGTTTTGTCTTTCGTCTCTGTCCAACGTCGCTCCCTCTTGGCCATCAAGGTTTTTTGTTCGCTTATTATTCCGTGTTTGGTCCTTATTCCATTCCACTCAGTTGTTACCTTTTACTTGCACTACCTAGCTCCAAACCCGGAAAAACTACAATGAAAATTGAAAATGAGAATCAGAATATCAGATATATTGAAAATATTTCCTTTTTTTTAAATTTTGCAATATAGTTTTTGTTTTCTAATTTTAACAAATACAATTTTTTACACCATCTTTTCTCCCAAAGTGGAACATATGGATCAATACAGAGTAAAGAATCCACTCCGAAAGTGAAGTACATATATAGATATCCGCAATGTGACTGCCTTGACAAATTATTTTTCAACCCAATGGGTATCCAGTCCTGCATTTTCGGATTTTTAAAATCCGACAGATGGGGAGTCGAACTGGCATTTCCCGGATTGCTAGGCGCGCCAGCTACTAACTACGCTACCGAGATTTTAATATATTACGCAAGTAAAATTTGAGAACCTATATAAGGATATACTCAATGGAATGAAGAGAGGCTGGTATGATTTGGAAATATTAAAGATGACTAGCGGGTAACTGAGAATCCTGGAGACACCATGTGGTGGCCATATGCTACTAAAGGAGTGATTTTTTTTTATATACATACCATGTTTGCTCTCAAAGCGGAGCATACGGACCTACACAGTATAAAGATATCTACTCCGAAAGTGGAGTATATAGATCTTCCCAATGTGAAGACGTCTTGACAGATTATTTTTCACGAGAATTGCTTGTCTGACAATTGCTCAACCCAATAGGTATCCAGTCATTTATTTTTAGATTTTTAAAATCCGACAGATGAGAAATCGAACCAGCATTCCGCGGATTGCTAGGCGCGCATGCTACCAACTACTCTATCGGGGAGATAAAAGGAGTGAATATGGCGTGAGAAAAATAGATTAAGATATTATATAGTCATAATAAAAAGTGCGGATTTGGAGCTAGTTATCTATTTTTGATCCTGTGATGGTATTTTCTAACGGTTGTTAACCACGTACAGTTTCCACCATACACGCTCTTTGGGAAAGCTTGTCTTTCCTCTAATTATAAATATCCACCCTTTTTAGACCATTCTAACTAGTGACAATGAATCAGTATGTGAAAAACAATGTGTGTTAACTTTTTAAAAAGCTCCATATATTAATAGATACAATCCGCTAAAAGCTCAGATTAGTTATTTAAAAAGTGCAGGGATTTTTAAATCTTGCTTTTATACAACTTGCACAAGTTAGATTAGGTTAATATGTATTTAAAATTTACAATTTTTTAACAATATTATGTATGCTTCATCTTCTTTATTGGACAATGCTAGTGATCAATAAACGTCAGATAGTAGAATACTTAAATCATCGCCAATATTACAGGAACACTTAACTTGATTTTTTGGTTTAAGTCACTTAACGTATTCTTTATTTTTTTTCTAATCTGCTCTTTTATTGGCACATTTTTACATTAACAAATATTTTTTACACATCATACAAACATATGTACTAATGCAAAATGCGCCAATGATATAAGAAATAGCAAAAAATAAAACTACACTTTACAAAGTGACTTAAACCAAAAAATAAGGATACGTGTTCCTGCAATATTGGCTACGATATGTTTCTTGAACCACAAGCTTTATCCTCCCCGAAAAAGGCTTTTCGTTAGTTTGACATTAAATGATAATAAACAAAATTATGGCACATATTTAAATTAGTTTTTGGTAGATCTTCTACCATTGGGCATAATTGATTAGGATTTCATATATTTTCTTTGCTCTAATAATTCTTTTAACGTCAACCATTTGCTGCAATCGTATCACCATTTTAATCTTGTCTTCCTGCCTCTTCTTCTTTTTTGGTTCTTTTTTTGTCACGTCTAATATTTTAGGCGTACTCGACCTATTAAAGCTATCTTAAAAAAATCATTTCTACCCCAAGCTGCATCCTAGTCTTCTTCAGCATAAGGCGATGGAAGCAAGGCCATCGAAACATAAAGAATATTTTACTATCTTATATATTTCCATATTTTATAAATGCAGTGTATAATAAAAAGAGGGACTTATTGATCACACAATTGCAATTTCAATAAATATATATATATAGGAGTGTTTATTTTAATCCTTAGCTACAACTATAAGATTTAAAATATTGAAAAATCAGTGAAAGTCAAATTTAAGTAACCCAATTTTTTATTTTAACATTTTTAAGAGAAATAAACGATGTTTACACTAGCGTATGTAAATAAATTCTTAAGAATTTGTAATTTACAAGACTCTTCATAACGGTATGATGAACTATTCATATTAATTATACCACGGTATATGCTTGTATATTAGGTAAATTTATAGGTATGGTGGATGGTGGAGAAAATGTTGGGGTGCTACAATAGACACCCCAAAATAAAATAGCTTAAAAACAAGGAATCCAAAAACGTTTGTATTAGAATACAAATGACTTGAAAACAAGTCAAATTTACTCAAATAATTTGTTATTTAAAACATGGCAATAAACTTACCATACAAACTGCCCTTTTACACTATATAGTAGCGTAGCACGATGTAAATTAACATAGAGAGGAAAGTGTAAAATCAACAGGTCTCGCTTAGTAATTCGTATATCGTTTTGCATACGCAGTCGTAGAACAAGCTACGAGAGTCCGAAACTGCTTTGGTCACTTTGTTAGAAAAACCGTAGAGGTGTCTACGATCAGCCTCTTCCAGGGTTGTCACCAATAATACTATACACTACAATATACACTTTTAAATATTTGAATTAAATACAAAAATTTACTTCAATTTACCTGAAACTTTTAAATATAATTCGTTAAACGCTTATATTTGCTAGCTTTGGGAGCAATTAAGATAATACTCACCAATAAAATTCATGGCTATCTAAGCAACTCGAAACCGTATTCTACTAGCCATACAACCACATGCTCATTATAATTATAGGGTTATATATGTAAACGTATCGATTGTGGAAAGGATAAAGTATGTAATCCACACAGATCAGATTTTAGAGGAGGGGCAAAAAAGTCTACTTAATAATTTTAAGCCAAAGCCAAAATACGAGATAGGCACAACTTTGAAGTGCACGGACACTAAGCCTGATTATTAATTTACCTAATTTGATAATAATTTAATAAGTTATTCAAGAAAAACCAATAAAATGGATTTGTTGGAAGTCTTTTTTTCTGTTCGAAATTTTTTTAAATTTAAAAGATAAATTAAGATACTAATTCACCATTTGCAGCTTGTACACTTTTAGTAAAACGTGTATTCAATTGTATTGTGTGATTATCGAAAAAAACCATTTTGAAAAATTGAGGGTTACGTCATTTTTCCTTTACACAGTCGACATATATATTTTTAAATGTATGTAAAATTAGGATTCCAGGTGTAGGATTTAGGAGTTTTTTTCAATTTTAACATAGTGGAATAGTTTCATTTTGTAAATATCCCCCTCAAATTAATTTCTAAAAATTCAGGTTTAATATTTATAAAGACTATAGCTACAATTCTCTCCGGAAGCGTAGTTGGTAACGTGCGCGCTTAGCGATCCGGGAAATGCGGGCTCAATTCCCCATCTCTCGGATTTTAAAAATCCGAAAATGCAGGAGTGGATTCCCATCGGGTTGAGTGATTGTCTGACAAACAATTCTCGTGAAAATTAATCAGTCAAGACGTCTTCGCATTGCGGAGATTTATATACTCGTCTTTTGGAGTGGATATCTTCACACTGTGTAGATCCATATGCTCCACGTTGTTTGTATCACTACCAAATGTATGCACGTACATCATACATATAATTGAAGTATTTTAAAAATTTCCACTCTAGAAATGGAATATATAGATCTCCACAATGTGAAGATATGTCTCGACTGGATTTTTTTACGAAAATTGGTTGTCTGCCAATTGCTCGACCTATTCTTAAAATACAGCAGCAGCGGGAGTCAACCGAGCAATCCTTTGTTATAAAGCGCATATACTTACTTCTCAGCCAGCGGGTTGATATATATAACACATAGTTTTTAAAATTTCTAGGGATTATTTAAGACTTATCGTGGTAAATTATTCAAAATTTTATTACAGTTTTAGTGAAAGGTTATTCATTGGCTAATTTTTATTTTTTTCAATAATTATCTTTCGCCATTAAAATATTGATAGCTCAAAGAATTTATCCTACTTGCATATCAGACGTAAAAGAATTTTAGTTACTTAATTACATCAGAATTAATTATATTTGAATAAATATTTTTTTCTATTCAATCGACAACCCTGTCTTAAATTTCTTTCTACCGGAAACTTCCATTTCTGATTATGAGTATTTATTGCCTTTACTTAATGAAGCATGGTGTGTTTAAGCCATGAACTGAAAATCAGGCCACATTCTAAATGGCCTTCACAATGGCTTGTGTGTACTTAATATTTATGTTATATATTTTTTAAATTTGCTTCAATTTACCTGACACTTTTAAATATAAGTCGTTAAACAGTTACCATTTGGTGGTTTTGGAAGCAATTAAGATAATAATCACTAATAAAATGCATGATTATCCAACCAACGAAACTCGAAACCGTATTCTACTAGTCATTCAACTACTTAGGGGGCTATATATGATGGCACCTTATCAAAAGTCTAGAACTTTAGATTTTAGAACAGAATTCTGTGTCGGATACTGGAGGTGAGTTGGAATGACTTCATCACCAACACGGAGATAAGGGAGTGGACGGAGCACCCTCCCGTCACATTAATTATCATTACAAATCATGCAGTGGCGTTAGGACTAGCTAAGGGACGTACTTCAGATGCCTCCAGAGAGCCTGAATTCTGTTTGTCTGTACTTCCGACCAGTAAGATTCCGGTGTCCTGGAAGACCGGCGAGTACCATCCATAGGACGTACTCGGCGGAACCGAAAGATACTAGCATGAACTAGGAGGATGCAAAATGGCTGGCGAATAGCAGAGATTTCTGGAGGCGCTACAAGGCAGCCATATGCTCCATATAGGGAGCAGATATGATGGAAGAAAATATATGATATCAAATAATAATGTTACTTTTATTCCGAGGGGCCTGGTAGTCAAAAAGTTGATATGCGCGCCCGGTTTTGGATTAGAATCTGACATGCTCAGCATGCATGGGTTCATACCAGATGAGTAAAGCAATTAGCTGACAATTGACTTGCGTAAAAAAAAATTGATAATGTGAACATCCATATATTCCATTTCTGTAGTCGTCATTTTTAGAAATGGAATATATTAATTCCAATACTGTTAAGACTTACTTTGACAGATTTTTTTCAAGACAATCAGCTGTCAGTCCATTAGAAATCCAACCTTGCGTTTTTTACTGCTAAAAATCCGATAAAATTTATCTAATCTATTAAAAATTCATTAAAAAATAAATGCCCTTCTGCTGTTAAAAAAGGTTGCCCACCCAAGAGAGAGGGACATTCCTCTAAAAATATGTTTAATGGTTCCCTTTATTGTTATTGTAATGCTTACATATTTCTATTTTCCATATACTAATAATTTATTGGTTTTCCAACATAGGCTGTAAAATTAAATCTTTTATAGCCAAGCTCACTCTTTATTTTCTTTTTCTATAAAATATTTTAATTTTTTATCAGAAACCACTTAAATTTATTGTTTATAACATAATAATTTATATAAATTATATTTGTACAAGGATTTAGTGTGAAAAATTATCTGGACAGACTTTTTATCGTGAGGATTGATAATTAGTTAGTTAATTGCTAATTCCATCGGGAATGTAGAATCCGTGTATTAGTATTTATTTACTTTTATGCTATAACTTAAAATATTATATTTATAGTCAGTGTAAAGATGTCAACTCCGCATTATCAAGACTTATTCTGACATTTTCACGAGTGCAGATTGTCAGCCTATTAGGCATCCAGTCCTGCATTTTAAGATGTAAAAATTGGACTGGTAATCTTCGGCTTGGATTTGAAAGCACGCACATTAACCTTTCGGCTATTAATGAAATATTGTACTCCCCGATAGCGTAGTTGGTAGCGTGAGCGCTTAGTCATCCGAAAAATGCGGGCTAGGTCCCCATCTGTCGAATTCTTAAATTTTTAAAAATTCAGAGCTGGATGCACATTGGGTTGAGTATTTGTCTGACAAACATTTCTCATGAAAAATAATCTATTAAGACGTCTTCACATTGCGGAGATACATTTATCCCTCTTTCGGAGTGTATATCTTCACAATGTGTAGATTCATATGGTCCACGTTAGGAGCAAACACGGTATATAAAAAAAATTCACTGCTTATGTAACATATGGCCACCACATGGTATCTCCAGGATTCTCAGTTACCCGCTAGCCATCTTGAATATTCTCAGATCATAGCAGCCTCCTTTTATTGTAAGTGTATCCTTTAAAAGGTACTCAAATTTTACTTGCATATTTTATAATAAACTTATTTAATACTTTATTGAGGATTTGGAACAAAAGTGGTATTAATATTACAAAGTAACAGAACTTCCATCTGTAGTAAGCTTAAAAAATATCAAATGCAAAAAAGGATTAAATAAATATAACGTACAAAATTTTTTTTTTTTTTCATTATGTGTATATTGTCAATTTCCGTTAACGTTAAAATACTAACTTAATTAATAATAGGCTTTTCATTTCCGTTACATATCAGTTTCAGGAACAATATTTGTATATTACATTAGCGTTGTTACATTACATACGTCACGCGACGCCGTGACGAGTAAAGAGGTTTACGCGAAAGCGTCTCGACGCTTAAAAAGACATCTCTTTGTTTCAGGTTACAGCTTTTCGCTGTTTCGACTCGGCAACGTCCGGGAAAGCTCGTGGACTTCCGGAAACGCCGCGTTCTTGTTTGCCTGATGTGACTTTATTGTGTGTGTTCCTATCATTTTACACCCGTATTATTATTTCCGCCAAATTGTTTTGTCTGTGTTTGTAATAGGCTATATAATATTACTATTTAAGTGTTTTGATTTAAATACCATCTCTTATCTTTCACTGCTTTGTACAGACAACATAATTATAAAACAATTTATTTTGTTACTCTAACATTACTATGTCTTTTTCTCGTAACTTGGATTATTCATATCTCCACAATGTCAATAATTCTTCTAATCTGTGAATATATAATAATCGGTTGTCTTGAGGTTAATGTGCGTGCTTCGGATTCTAAGAAATGCTGCTTCAATTCCTACATCTGTTAGTTTTTAATAATCTGAAAATGCAGGAATAGTTGCCTATTGGATTAGACAATTGTCTGATAACCAAATCTCATGAAAAATGATCTGTCAAGATATGACATAATATAGCAAAAATAAAAGAAAAAAATTAAATCACTATTTCAATTTTAATTAAGTTTAAGTAATCACACCATTATGAATACAATACCACCATGTTAAACAGCTTTCGAATATCACTATTAATCTATAGAATTACAATTCAACGTAATTTTTCGAACCATTACTAAAGGGAGTTTTACTAAATATTGTACGTGATAGTAAATGTATACATATTTTTAATAATATATTCTTAAATGATGTACATATTGAAATAAATCTCATGGAAAAATATGTTTCACATAATATTTATTTTCAACAGTGACGTTGGTGAGAATTGGTGTCAACTATTGGTCAACTGCTGAAATCATTGTTAATATATCCTGTATTAATGTACGAGTACATGTCGATCATATAGCTGTGGACTCCAAACCTCCTACTTCTGCTTTTAAAGTACGTGCAGTTATCCAGTAAACTGCGGTGAAATATATATCAACCCTGTTTAGGCAAAAGGCATTAATCACTAATTATTTGTGTACGACTTAAACATATATATTCTGTCAAAAGAAATCATGTCGCAAATGCTAAATTGTGTCTAAGTTTAGCTTTAGATTAAAAAAAGAAAGATCTATTAGATATAGTGTAGGAAAAAAGAATAAAATCTCATTCGTGGTATTATTATCCAGTTTAGATAGATGCCTTTTGCTTAAACAAGGTTTTATCAATACAATGAAGTTTTTATAAAATGCTTATTATAATTAAAATACAATTAAATTTCCAATTTTATTTCTTGGAATTTACAGATAATATCAATACGAGTAAAGTTTAAATGAACGGTATAAGTAAGTCGATTTGTCAGTTGTGTATACTGATCTAAATGTTGGCATTAACAAGATGTCTTAAGTTGAAACTCTCACCGCAAATAAGTAAAATACATATTAGGGAATGTGTTGAATTATCACATTGCTGTGAATTTAAATTAGTAAAACAATATGAAGTTTGTATCTCATTACCGATGACAAAATATTCAAACGAAACAAAATAAAATTATAAATCGCAAACAATAAAACAAAAAAAAAACAATTTAACGAGCCAAAGCAATCCTTCAGATTATCAAAAAAAGAAAAGCCGGCCGCCTACCGAAAATGTGTATGAAAATACTCGGAGTCAGTCGCTCCGCATTGTATCTATTGCGGTGCTATACTTTTCGAGCTCCCACCTTGCAGGGCGGGTGACCTCGGAGCGACCTTTGCCGCCCACTCCCGCCTACGAATCTACCACCTCTACGTTCACCCACAGCCAAACGCCGCCCTTAACACATTAAAGACTCGCCGTTTAAAAAACGGGAAACGGACCAAGCAAGCGGTCACTTGTGCGAAAGATAACTACCTAATGTGCCCACCATCCACCCGCCCCGTCCTTAAACCTGCTCTTAATCAGGCGTATCTTGGAACTCTGATATCGAGAAACAATCTATTCTATTCGACGGGAATGGCCCGGGAGTAAATATAAATTACCCAAGACGTAGGTTGCCACGCGCTTAAGTGTGCTGAAGTTAAAAGAAATATAATGACTGAAAAAAATCTGCGAAAGATAGCTTTAATACAACGTAATCTACTGTCAAAAGAAAAAAAATGACGTTATCCACATAAAACAAGTATGTGTCTGCAATATGAAGACGTCTTGACGAATTATTTTTCACGAGTATTGTTTGTCAGACAATTTCTCAACCCAATGGGCATCCAGTCCTGTACTTTCGGATCTTTTTTAAAAAAACCGACAGATGGGGATTCAAACCCGCACTCCTCGGATTTATAGGTGCGCACGCTACCAACTACACTACCGGGGAGACTATTTTCGCTATAGTTAAAAAATGAGGACCAGTGAAGTTTGCGGCATAACATTTATATTACAAATTTTACAGGACGCACAAAAAACGCATATTTAATGATTTTGAGCCAAGGTCAGAACATTATTACATTGGCAAAGTCTTGAAGTGCATGTAGACTAAAATTGGTGTTTTATTCACTATATATATATATATATATATATTGTACATATATTAATTCAATAAGTTATTTAAGGAAAACTGATAAAATTTATTAGGACGAAGTCTCTTTTCCTGGTCGCAAATTTCACATGCCATCCTTTTTTCAAACTTTAAAATTAAATTAAGACACAAATTAGTCATTTTCAGCTAACATCCTTTTGACAGAACGTGTGTTTAGTTGTAAACACTCTGATTATTGGATAAAGGTAATTTTGGAAACTTTTGGATTATGTCTTTTTTACTTTCGACAATTGATACGACTGAAATGCGACCACTCTGCTTTACATCTGGTTATAATCAAACGTATCCTTGAGCTCTGCTATTGACAAACGATCGACGTTATTAAGAGTATATCCCAGGAGTTGACATGAACTACTCGAGACATTACGCAATCAAGTGTGATGAATACAAAAAAATAACAAACATCTATTTAAATAATCTTATTTAGTGCAGCAATTATGTTATGTATGCAAGATCATGGTGAGACATGGTGACGTAAATTCTTTTAAAGCAAGCTTATGGCATTTAAATCGGATAGAGGCTAATATATCCAGCCACTGGTCGGACCAATTGGAATAATTCTTCCCACAGGATGTAATTTTTAAAAATTAAAAAAAAATGAAATTTGACTAATTTGACAGAATGGGGTTTACGAAGTGTTAACATCCATACTTTTTCAATCTCTACCGATGGAGGATAGCGTTGCCCCTCTTCTCAACCTTTTCTGCCCGCCGCCTTCTTTCACCCTCTGACTGCGGGAGGGACTCTCTCATAAATTATTTAATGCCCATCGTCACGAAACAAATGTTTATTTTTTTATTTTTTCCTTAGAACAAAAATGATCACTCCAAAGTTTTACTGCCAAATAAAGTGCAAAGTAATCCAGAAAAATTCTTCAAAGCGAATTGTATAATTTCAGTCCTCGAAGTGTACAGAATCTCACGAATTGATTGTTTCGCTCTAAAATTTAAAATACAAAATAAACCGGCATCACAGACTGACGAAAATATTTTAATTTAAAAAATTTAAGTACACGTTTTTTGAACTATAAAATTTGTTATATAAATATTATGCCGCAAATTTCATAGGCTCTCATTTTTTGAAGCATAGCAAATAAATTTAGAAACTAATTTTGCAATCACAGCTTAGGTATTTTTGAAAGAACATCTATTAAGTCGTAAACGTTGTGATTATCAAATAAATATCTTCAAAAATACTGATGGTTATGTCCTTTTTCCTTTCCACAGTCGATATATTACATAATTCTATATAAAAAAAGTTATGCCGTATTGCTACCATTTCTAAAATAAATACCGCAGGCGATATTTTCTCACTAATCACTATATAAACAATTTGTATTTATTATAGTTAAATAATAAAACAGGAGTTTAAATATAATATCGACTATGGAAAGGAAAAAAGATGTAACCCTCAATATTTTTGAATACAGCTCTTTTTGATAATCACAATGTATACAACTTAATAGACATCCTCTCAAAAAAATGTAAGCTACAATTGCCAAATTAGTTTCTAAATGTATGTACTATACTTAAAAAGAAGGGCCTGTGAAATTTGCGGCAAGGAAAAAAGACTTCCACCGCATCAATTTTATTTGTTTTTCTTTAACAACTTATTAAATCAATATTAAATTGAGTAAATAAAATATCAGTTGTAATCTTCATGCACTTTAAGTTGTGTCTATTTAAAATTTTGGCTTTCGCCGAAATCATTGCATATATATTTTTGTGCCTCCTGTAAAATTTGTTTTGTGTGGGTTACGTCGATTTCCTTTATACAATTGATACATATAAGCTTCTATTAAAAAAAAGTGATTGGTAAAACGGTGATAAAATGAGTGCATGATTTCATGAACTGGTATCGACTAATATATTATCCATTTACAATCCGAGATCTGTATAATGTGAAATTTAGAATGATCGAGAGAGTTTTTAAGTCAATTATCATATCTTAAGTTTTAGTAATTTAAGCAAAATTTCAAAAAATAATACACCTAAAATGTAATTTAATAAATGCTTTATGCGCACATACAGTTTTGCTAAACATTTCACAAGACAGGAATGAAATTAATATTTACTCGTAATAATTTGAAATTAATTTCATTATGTCTGAGATACGTGGAGGGTTCTAAAACAATAATAAGATGATATAAATTTTGTTACTAAAGCAACATGATTTACTAATTAAACTCTTATTAACTCAAAATAAACGCAGTCTTCCTTAAGACTTTCATACATCAGATTGCACATTGACTGAAGAAAAAAAAATGACACAGCTCTCAGTTTTTTCAAAATAGTCATTTTTTTACAATCAAAATGTAGACGACTTAATACACGTTCTATCAAAAAGATGTAACTTCCAAACGCCAAATATATTATATAATATATAAATTTAGATTTTATCTTTGACAAAAATATGGCTTGTCTAATTTGTGACCATTTAAAAGAACTTCCAGCACATCAATTGTATTGTTTTTTTTCTCAAATACTTAATTAAATTATTATCATATAGCCTAAATAAGACATCAGTATCAGACATTGTTTACTTTAAAGTTGTGTACATTTGACATGTTAACTTTGGCCCAAAATCATTAAATATACGTTGTCCATTTTCCTTTCCACAGTCGATATAATAAGCATAATATTGTGCCATTTCTAGTATATTTTTTCACATATTCCACTCTCATATATAGATTTTCAGAGTCTGATAATGTATCGTAAAATATTGTTTTTTCGGTGATTAAATATCAGCCAATTGCTTAACCCATTTGACATCCATAGCATGACTAAGCCACAGTTGATTTTATGCACCCATGAGATTTGAACTCTGATTCAAACGATTCACAGATATGCACATCTATTAACTCGACTACAGTGATCAAAATTTTTCAATTTATTCAATTCATATTACATTTTTTTTGACGTTTTAACAAACTGTGTACTATTTATAATATTTATTAATTTGTTTATAATATAAAAA
>JAGVSQ010010484.1:0-12880 GCA_022683975.1 Rhyacophila evoluta
AGCCTGAAGATGCCGAAAGGCGAAACCTGGGTTGCTAACAGTGATCTCACATATGTAAGTTTACCAGTTTTAAATAATTTAGAATATAAAGTTAATTAATAATCTTATATCAAATCGTTATTATGATGTACAAAAAACTTATATTTGGAAAGATTTCATTTATTAACGTAAAAATTAAGAGATTGTTGATGTTAAATAAATTTAACTACGTCTATTTCAATTTAAAAGAGAGATAGCTAAATTAATATTTATAGGATAATTGAACTGAATACCTTTGGAAACGTTGTATTACTACACTATTTGCAATGTATGCTGAAACTCATTGGTATAGATTATCAATAGTAAATAGCACAATGCAAATAATAAATTATTGTTCAGTGATCACAGATAACACTTCATAATAGTGAAACAAAATAAAATAAGTTCCGATAAATACTGGGGGCTATTCATTCCCAGCGTTATGGATTATTATTGGCAGCGTACAAATTTATTTACTAAGTAAACCGTAATAACATTACCAAAATATTATACTTTATTCCGGGTATGGTGAAGGTAATTTAACTTTAGTGTCGGTTAAAAGTTTTAATGGATTTTTTATCAAGATGGTTATTAAAATATTGCAGTCCGTGTAGACGAGCTGAAAAACGGCGCACTTGGCTTGGCTTGGTAATTTAAAAATTCCAAATATGTTGATGGTAACCTTATTTCGAAAACTTAATGTACCCAACAAAAATCTTAAATGGAAGTTTGTAAAGACCGACATCATTCGATTTAATTTTTCTATAGACTTTCTAACGTTTATTTTAAAACTTTGATTAAACATCGCTTGATGTAAAAATATAGTAATTTCTTCATAGAAAGAAGGTATTTTATTACACACTTTCAAATCTACATACAAATTTGTCTTGATTTTTATACGCACATTGTATCATTATAACTATTATATTTATTGTTTGTATACATGTAAAATAGAGTATTTTCCAGCTGGTTTCAATTAAAATTAATCTGATGAAAAATGTGTTTTCAATAATTTGAATAGATTCCTTTTAAATAAATATCATACAGTATCTCTGGTCATAGCGTATTTACTTTTATACAAATATTTATACATACAAATTAAAAAAAAACTTGTATCTCCAATAAAATATCTGATAAACCACATTATTTAAATATACAGGCAATTCAATGGTCACTGAATTTATTAGAGATGGGATTATTTTATATTGCTCGCTTGGCAAAGAAGAATTATTTTTTTGTTTTTTAGGTTTTTTACGTTTTGGTTTATTTGAATGATTGTATTTCAAGAAAATTGTTTGCTACTAAGCTAGTGAAAATAGTATATTTATTATATTCGTAGATTCTTTTGTTTTTCTTAAAAATACACAATTTTTTGTTTCCTTTATAACCAGTAATCTTTGACTTATCCATGTATGCTTATATACCATAACTTACTATCAAAAAGTAAATATCAATAAAAAAATCAAATAAATTAATCAGTTTATGTCCTAAAATTAATATAAGAGTATAAGAATTTTTTTTACCTTTTTTCCGTTTATCCACGGAAATCGTTTGGCCGTCTTCCCTCCTCCACATGATCTTTGGTGGTGGAAAGCCATCTGCTTTGCAAGTGAGACTGATGTTTTGGTTCTCACGCACTGCTACCGTTGACTGAGTGCTCTCATTATCCAAAATGTTTGGTGGCACTGAAACGAGAAGGGAAAAATACATTTATCTACTTAGTTAGTTTGGTTTGGCCTGAAATGATCAAGCAATTGAATTTCGCACGCGTAAATTGATTCCGAGTGAATTCCGTTAGTTTGTTGAATAAGTCACAGGAACTATGTGCCACTACTGACCAGTTGGCAGTTTTTAAAGAAAAAATTAATTTACTTTGTGTACGCGTAATTGGCGCATATTAAATTTTCTCTGAAATATCTACATAATAATACGCAAATAAATAAGTTGAAATCCTGACTTGAGTAAAAGTTAAAAATATACATTAATTATTTATTGCAATAAAATTAGTAAAACTAGAATTTTTAATTATACGTTGTACAGTTCTAAAGATTTTTTCTAGTTCACCATACATATATTATCTCTTTATAATCATACCCGTAGCGAATGCGGAGTTCATGGATATTTTTAATGAGACGATTTGTTTACAAGAATTGGTTATCAGCAAATTAATCAATCAATTGAAGATGCAATTGAATATCTTTCAATTAAAAAAAACATTAATATAGTAATGGGATTTGAAAGCATAGTTTCTAGTATAAACTACTGTAAAATATTACCATTTGTTTTCATAAAATGAAATAGGTACATTTTAATAACATGATAAAATATCGTCGTATTACTGGCAAAAGACGTTAAAGTAAAAAAGTGAGTTTTGAGATAATCGAGTTTTAATGTTGTAAGATATATATTCCAACTGTTAAAAACATAAAATAAAAATGAAAATCATATGAAGTTTTGTCAGGTTTTTCAATCAAATTCTTGACTCAGAAGTTCAGGTTCAAAGGATGCGCCTATTTAATAAGCCACGATTAATTAAAGATCGGTCTGAGTTTAATGTATGTTAAGTTAAATTTTGTTAAATGTTTATTTTATTATGTCTAAATATGCTAGTAAAAAAGTATAAACGTATGACGTGTATAGTTTGTATGTGAACTCCCCTCACACATCTCTTTATTTTCTCTTAATTTTATGTGTTGTAAAAAATGTCTAACTTTCACAAAAAAGGGTATAAACGGCCCATAAAGCCACGTTTAGTACGTTTATTTTGTTAAAAAAGGAATGCTTTACCTGTGTTCATATAAATTAAAATTATTTTACCTAACTGAATGATATAGCCACCATGATAATGTTCTCAACACTTTATATAAATACACATAAATTACTTATTTAATACGTTACGGGTAGATTCTTAAACGTTAGACTTAATTAAAAATGAAGGTAAAGGAAAATTTAATTAAAAAATATTCCTTATAAGAAATACATAACTATATAAATTTTCAACTATGTCATACTAAAATTTTCCACATAACAAGTGGTAAAGTGAAAAAGAAAATGGAATTTATGGTTGTTGTTATTATCATTGTATTTACAAATCATTATTATTGAAGCTGAAATGATTTTTTTCCTTAGACTATGTCCAGATACAACTGTTTCAAATATACTGTTATTAATTTAAAACATTTTTTTTTGATGTACGGAAAAAAGTATTATGATATACGAAAAAAAAATGAGTGTGGAGTCAATTGAAAATAATTAATAAATTGAATTATTCAGAAGAATAATTGTATTTATATTCATGAGATTAACATTGTATAAACGTATTTAATTAGTTAATATTGAAGTCAAATTCAATCTTTTCTCCTAATTTTTTTGGGTGAATAGTTAATGTAAAATGATGCATACAAATTTTACTAATGCTGAATAAGAAAATAGAAAATTGTCAAAAATGTACACAGTTTTATTCTCTTTCAAGATAATGAAAATACTGCATAAATTAAAATTATACCACTTTGGATAAAAATAATGCTTGGTTTTTGAAGTATGGTTATACATTTGTTATTTTTCTACTATAACAATAGTTAATAAATATAAAGATGTAAAATCTAGTATGGCGTCTTAAAAATATGTGTTTCTTAATTATTTTGTTAAAATTTTACTTTTTTTGAATGAACAGAACAAAATTCAAAACATCTCACCAACGACTTGCAGATATCCAACTTGGCTGATCATCGGATTAGTGTTGACCTGGCACATATAATATCCTCGATCCTCTTGCTGGACTTGACTGACGTGGAGCAGCCACGTCATAGCGTTGTCGTGCGACACGCTAAATCGCGGCAGGCGAGATATCACGTGACGATGGATTGTGAGGATCATCTGACGGTCTATATGGATCCATGCTACCTGCAAAGAATAAACGAGAAAACATTGTAGTACAACAAAGAAAAGCGTTTAGACATCAACAAAGGAATATTAAAGAAACAACAAATAAATACATAGTTCAATCGACCAAGAATACTCGTAGAAGTACCGTTTTTCCCCAAAAACGCGACCTACTCCAATAATAAGCCCTAACTTACTTTTAAATAATGGTTTACATATAAGACCTACCCGAAATTAGGACTTGGTCAAAAATACGATATAAGTTCTGTTATTGTAGTCCTTACGTAATTAATGTATGTACTGTTGTACTATAAAATAAATAAGAGCTTTTAATAAACATGGATTTCTGTAATTATTGTTTTCTTGCACATGAGAGCATAAGATTTCACTTTGTCTTTTCGAATTTTTCCCGCAAACATGTAAGCCCTACCCCAAAAATAAGCCCTAGTATTTTCTGAGTGCACAATTAATATAAAACCAGGTTTCACGTCCAGAGAAACACGCTATATAACTATGAGAATTAGTGATATAGGAATCGATTTCATATTTGAAATTTGTATGGTTCGTGACAAACATTTAATGTTCTGCATCAACTTAATGATGCAGAATAGTGAAATGCGGGTCAGATAAATATATGTATGGAAATATATACATGGTTAAAAATATACACATGGTATGAGTACGTTTGAAGTGTACATCGATTTAAACTTATTTAATTATACTAATAAGTCAAACAGAAAAAATAATTTAGGTCTCACAACGTATTTGAAACAATAAATACAGAAAACAAAAAAATGCATATCGTTTTATGATCGTATTTCACTATTTGTTTGTTATTTTTATTAATAGTGTTGAGTATCGTTATAAACTAGGTAAAAATAGAATACTAATTAAATCCCCAAAGATTTATTTATGGTACACGTATTGTCTTTTTACATTTGTTATGAGTTTTAGATCAATAGACAATATTTTTTCTGTGATAAAATATACATTCTGTTTTCCCGAATAAAAAAGCCCGTTTATAAAGTAAACAAATATTGCTTAAAAGAAAATAAATTGTTTTCGGTAACATACACAGCATGCATAATGTAATATTATTACGCAAAATTTTATTATTTGTATACTCTTTGAATGTTTAAATGCAAGTTATTTTATAGCAGGAAGAAAAATCCCTCTCGATTAGTAAATATTTCAAAGATATCAATAAACCCTTAATGTTACCTGAGTCGTATTCGTTTTATAAAAAATGTAAAGCATTAAAAAAATTTAACAGTCTTGTGACAAAAATATTTTAAGAATACAAGATAAAAATAATCACATTAAAATGTGCGTATGCACATTTAAGTGGAAAATCTATGATGTATTAATAATGTGAATCCATTTGAAATAAGTTAAGTGTAAGAATAATGGTTCACTTGATTAAACTTTGATTTTTTTTGGCGAAAATTGTGAGTTCAAATCACACAGCTGTATAATGAAAGAAAAGAAAGATGCAAGACCCAATGCGCAATAAGCTAACTGGTCGGTACCCAATTCTAGTGGAATATGTATCAATATGTCTTGACATTATAGCACTTTAAATAATGTCTTCATCGTTGCATTATGTGGATCAATAAGTTCTAATTTCAAGTTTTCATTTTTAAAAAAATGGTGTTCAATTGTTGATTTGATTGATATTTTTAATTAAAACTTCGAATTACAAAAAAGATGTTTTGATAAATTGTCTCATTTTTTATTGAAAATTATCTACTAAAATTGCTCAAATAGTGACTAATATTTAACCTTTTCAAAAAAACTTCGTATTTATTGTATATTTTAGGATATACTATTTGCTTTTTATTGGAGTCAAACATACTGTTTAGCTAATTTCAGTGATATTTTTTTGTTATTGAAATCCATGCCTAAATATTTTCAGCTGAAGTATTCAATATAAAAATGTCGTGTTAAAAATATAGTTTACAGCATTAAAGTGGTCATTGAATGCTTAAAAAATGACTTCAACCTTACCAAAGCCATTTTATCACGCAAATGTTTTCGATATTTACATAAAAAGGGTACTTTTACAGCATACGAACGGCGTACGAATTCAAATATATATGAGCATCAATAAATATGATATTTGCCTTGTAGCTTTTTTATTTTCATGAAAATATTTGAAAGCCAAATCCAAAAGTCGTACTTCACAATTTGTAGTAAAAGTCAAGAGGTATTTTTTCAAATATGTTCTGCTTCTGGAGTATTTTTTTTCATTTCATGATTATTTTCACCATTTATTCACTTATAAAAGGCATAATTGTATCATAAATAAAACAATATATGAACAGCATACATATATATTCCTAAATATTTCAAATAAATTCATCAAAATGAAATTGTGACAATGTATCTATTTTAATACGTGATATTTATTGCCATCAATGAGTTTTAGTAGAAATTGAATAGTTTCTAAAGAGATGTTCAAAATAGAAAGCAAAACATTTTGTAACGAGTTATGGAAATTAAACAGATCAATAATCGAGAATATAAATACGAATGTGATGATAGTTGAAAATAGTTCATTCAAAACAGTAAAAATAAAAAAAAATATAAGTGGACAATAAATCGTTTGGATTCTACATGACATATCTCAATGTTAAATGATGAACAACCAATTATGAATGAAGGGTATTTGTGAAAATCATCTAGTATCAAATAGTTTTAAATTTAAAACTACTAAAGGTCCGAAATATTGAGTACATTTTTTTATGGAATTATAAAGCTTACAAGCCTAAGTATGATTATACTAAGAGCTACGTGAAGATTAATGGGTATAATCACAATTATTTTCAAAGTGTAGATTGTAGATTTATTTCATGTTTAAATGAATAGATGATTCTTGAATATTATATATTTGATAAAATTGACTTTTTCTATTTTTCAAGTAAAAAATGCTTCAAACATCTTAAAGCATCAAATTCCAGCAAGTAGTTTCGGCGGTTGTCGGCCTTTATAACCTTATAGGTGATATATATTGCATTGTCTGTTTTCAAGAGGGATTTATGGTTTCTTTTCGCATTTATTTGAAAAACGTTCAACGAAGACGGAGAGAAAAAAAAACGAAAATGACTTTTTCCACGTCTCATTTTGAATGAAGACTTACCAACATTTACAGTTCACTTCGTACGTTATGACGTTACCATTAGTTTGAATAAGAGTGGTTATATTTTTTGAGAATTTAAAGCTAGATAAATTGGAATATTGGATTTATAAAACCTATTTTTTTTTATTGAATTGAATTTATTGAAAAAATCTTTTTTTTCATCTAAAATACATTGGTTATTAGTTTTATGTAAAATTTAATTAATATTATTTATGTGAGATGAACATAATTATAACGCATGCCATTTATATTCAGTTAAGATTTTAATGTCTGTTTTAAAGTATGATACTGTGTTTCCTGAAATAGGATGATTTATTTTCATCTTTCCGTCTGAAATTTTCCCGAGAGGTCCATACACTCGGCTAGTATCGCAGAAAACTTTGGCCACATTAAAATGTCTCATGATATAAATTTGTGATTGGTTAATGAGGAAACGGTATCATTTGAGTTTTGTAACAATTTCAAATCATGGAAAGTCCTGCGGTTGAGTTGGGTGATTTCATTGGAAACTTATGAAAATGCTGGTATTATAAATTTGTCTACAACGTTATAAATTGTTTCCATTAATTTTAAGTTTCCTCAAATTTTCACCGAGTTTTATAAGTAAAATAATAAATTTGTATTTATATATGTAATTTATGAGCATACATAGTATTACATCTGACCATTAATTTTACTGTAGTATAAATAGCATAAAAATAGCCTTAAATAAAAGAGTAACCTTTAAGTCCTAATCAAAATTACAATAAAAATTAGGTTTTATTAAGATAATGTTAAGGATTTTAAAAGATATTTTATTACAGTTTAGTGTTATATTATTACCTGTTCAAATTATATTGATACTATGCACTATCTAAATGATCATTAGTCGATAAAAAAAACTATTGGTAATAAAAATATATATGTATGAGATTTTTTATGAAACTACACTGAACGTAAAAAGATTTTTATATTAATTTATCAACAAAGTCGTCAATATAAATGAAAAAATAAATATTATCAACAGTAAATAAAAATATTCGTGTTTTTTTATTTTGAAATATAAAAAGTTAAGAAGTAAATAAATTGAACGTCCCTTCAACGACACTTAACATATGTACTACTATAACTCTTTTTAGTATTTTTTTTCAATCTTTAATATTTTCTACATTAATTACTGCACACGTTATAATATTTTACAGAGAAATGATAATTGGATTTTTTTCTTTTGTAAGGAATAAAAAAACGAAGCACGTTTTTCCTAACATAAGTAAGAAATATCTTCAATGAGAGTCTGTTTTAAATTATAAGGCCAAAACAACACGACGGATAATATCCAATTTAAATTCTGAGCTCTTCTTAGGTACAGTTATAAAATCAGTTTTGAACATTTTTTCTTCCTTTATAACCTATATTGAAATGTTTTTATATAAGATTACAGTCTTTCTCGCTATATTAATATGTCTGAAGGCATCTAAAGCAAATAGATTTCTGGCTGGTTGCACCAACTCGTGAAGAGAGCATTGCATAACACTGCTGCGCATACTTCGTGTAATACTTGTAAACTGTTTTCACTGCACGGATACCAAATGAAGAAAATTGAACCAGTCATTTTAAGTTTTTTTGTTAGTCATTCAGAAAATAAACTTAAATAACAGATTACTTTTATTTTGAAATATAAATAAATTTATATTAGATAAACACAATATAAAACACACCCATATCTCTAAGATCGTATTACGTATAGCTATAAACAAAATTTATATTGTATGTAAATAGTATGAAGGGCTTGTATGACATCGAATGTTTTAAAACTTCGCAATATGATACGTTACCTAATGGAGAATAGAGCCTCAGGCAATAATGAATAATTAAACATTTCTGACATGAGATAACCATTATTTAGTTTACAGGTCACATTAAAATCGAAATTGTTTATTTATAGCTTTTTAAAAGGCTATATTTAGATGTTAGATGTTGTGCTTTCTCATGAATCGCAAAAACAAGTAAAATTTCAGTACCCTACGTTGAATTAAGCATCATAGTCACTTCTTATTAGTAGGTAAACCATGCAACTAATAGAATATATGAGTACATTATTACTCAATAGCTGGTAAAATTGTTTAAAAAATAATATCATTAGAAATAAGATATCTTATTAAAAAATAAAATAGCATTTTTCATTGGCATGGTAAATATGTTTGTATACTTTAAAAAGTAATTTTTATTTAACTTGGCGTGACCAACTTTTATTCATTTTGCTGTGGTTCTTCAAATTTGATTTACACACTCCAGTTTTGGAACACATAAATTTAAACAGCGTATTGATGCAGGAATAATTTGGAGGATATTTTTATAAGTATTATATATATATCAAATAACTGTATATCAACCACATGATTATTGTGAATTAAAATTTAGCGAAATTAACACAAATATACACAAATTATTTTTATTACGCTGCCATATTTAAGTCAAGATTTTTTTAATAAAATCTGACAAATTTTTGCGCTAATAATGACATTTCAATTTATGTTCCATCGGTTTGCTGTTATCGATATACTTGAGAGTTTCACTAATGAAAATAATTAAACCAAACGATAGAAAAGCTAGAAGTATCCCCCGATGTAATTGATTACAAACAGCAGCAACCCTATAATGAGAGAGTAGTTAAAAATAATTTAATCGATCCTGATAGAACAAAGTTTGCATAGCGTAGATATAACTACTAAAGTCGTTGGATTCACGCTCTATGTAAAGGCAATAATCCTGAGACGTAGGGAGACTGGCCCTCTTTAAGTATTCAAGCCGCATTCGGCCCAACGTTACCCCCTGCTCACTATAACGAAAACGAAAAATAATATATTATGGATACTGATCTGTCTTTAAAAGCTGTTTGTTCAGTGCGGCGTTAGTACTTGGTGGGTCAGGCTTCAGGATAGGAGCTTTGCAAAATACGACACGGTATTTAATCGCTTTTCGATTTTCAAGTAAACGTTTCAGCTTATTCACGAATCTCGTTTTAAATGCTACACCAATCGATCGATTTGTTTAACAAAAATATTGACCTGAGGAAAATACATAAACAAATGACTATCTACTTTCATGATTTATTTAATCTTGACTCCTATTTTAACGACATTTAATGGATAATGTATTGTATAATACATAAACAATATCTCGTAAATGATTAGATAATAATTGATTTAGAGGTATTGTGTTTATAATTTCAATTAGAAGGCGTTAAAGATTAGTTGAATCTTTCATTATAATTGAGTATGTTTACATGCTCAACTGGACAACTCAAGATTTATTAAAAATTAATAATAAACTTTTAGATATATGTTTCAAAAGGCCTAATATTGCCGAATCTGGGGTAAATTTTCATTTATGTTTATAACGATCGTCCAATAAAATGTTGAAAAACAAATACATATTAAATCGATATCGTGATTGAACACTATTATGTATCGGCCACCTTAGTGGTTCAGCAGTTCAACCTGCATAAGGATTTGATGTAATCTTAGGATGAAATATTCAATGCTTAAGAAGTTCTTTGTCAAGATATTTGGAGATATGTATATCATTTGTATAATGGGTAAAAAGTTTAATTTTATTATAATATTTTTTCCCTATGTTTTCGTGGTCTCCTTTTTTATTAATAATCTATTTTCAGTCTCGTACTCAATGTGGTTTGTCTAGGTTAGAAATCATATTTCCATGACTTTTTCATGCTGATTCAGTGTTTCTAGTATGTCTTCTGATATGGGTCGACAGGAGAGAGCCGATTTTTGTGTCGCGCAATTTGATTTACCCAGGCAACACAAATATTATTGAGAAAATATGAATTTTAATCAAAAAAATGGACCAAAACAAATCAACAAAGGAAATAATACTCGTAAAAGCGGACTTTAAAGTGAAATGCCCGGATAAAATAAAATATTAATTTTATCATCTATAAAATATATTTGAGAATCAAAGAATAAAGTAATTAATTAAAATATTTAACAATGAACTACCGACACAAAAGAAAAAAACCTAAATTACTTATTTAGTTTTTTCGGCAGTAAGTTAGAGAATAGAATTTTCATTTAGAGGAGTATTTTTAAATTACAAGCAATTGAGCTTTTATCCCGTGATAAGGGTACAAAATAAATATTTGATTATTTAAGTTTTTGTCATCACAACTATTTCTAGAAAATAAAACTTTGTTTGAAAAACTTTTTCGTAAACTTATAACGGCCACTTAGAGATAATGGTCCTCAACTATACGAAAACTTTCTAAATCATTCAATAGGAGGCAAAGCGCTGACATTAAGCAAATAATATCACAGTAAGTTTCATTTAGTCTGTCAGTCGATGTCTAAGTGAGTCGGGCTGCTCACTCCCTCCTCCTCTTCATATTCTAAGCAATTCACGTCCGATGCGAGGTTAAATCTATAAACTTTCCTGTGATATCCAGCACCCAGTGGCGGCACGATTTCAATTTTAATAGAAAAATAGCATGAAAATATTTAATATTTAATTGAAAAATAAATAATTACTTTGGTTGAAATACGTATCATTAACACATCCAAGATTAATAATATTCATTTTGTAACGACTTTATATGTTTAATTAAAATACTTGACATATGAAGTAAATACGTTAATAACGAACATTAATACCTTTGTTACCTAATATTTAAAGCAAGTAGTAAATATAAATAAGCTTCAGTTTTATTAGCAGTGAGGCTTAGCTTTTTTTTAAGCTTCGTATTAGTAGTTCATATTGTTTATATTGTTCCGTATTTTCCAACTTTTTGTCAGGTGTTTGACCAAGAGCGATTGGTTGGACTATTTTTCTATGAACTCGTTTAAAAAAGTGAATACACAAGTATCTATAGAGAATATAGTTTATCTGTTTGAATGCTAAATAACGACGATTTATCATTTGTGATACCAGTGAAAAATGTTTACAACGACCGTCTTGCCTTCACCTTTTTTGATTTTGCTATCAAAACTAATTATAAATGATTTTTTTTGTATTTGATGTCATATTAAAATAAAAAAAAAATTACAACATTATAAGGTTAATTATACATTATTGATAGTTAAAAAGTTGAGAAAATTAGATTTTCAATAAATCAAATATAAATACCATCTTATCAAATATCAATTTAAGTACGTATGCCTATTTTACTTGCAAAAAAAGTGAGCAGCTTTTGATATTTAATACTATGGTATGAATTTTTTATATGGTAGAATTAAAATCATACATTACAATATTTGCTTTTAATTGAGAAATATAACTCATGTGAATTCCGTTCTTGAAAAAAAATATTAAGGTACTTTTACGGTGAATAAAGATTGACTCACTTTTCACTCACTCACAAAAAATTATGATTTATCGTTTAATTTATTAAAAGATAACATATTTTTTACTTTAAATAGCAAGTAATATAAATAAAAATAAAGAAATGAAGATTAATTAAGTGATAATATGAACCAAATAAAAATCATCAAAAATATGTTGAGTGTTTTAATAATTTAACTAGTTCCAGGAAAAATATTTAATAATTTATTGTACACAAATGCAAATTAGAAATAGAATGTTATGGTTCTAAATATTGCTGTTAATACTGTACATTGTAATACTTGTGCTACAAATAATATACCAAGATATCAAGTATATTTTTGTAAAATTTTATGAGAAATATGTTTTTTTTTATTCAAAGATAAAAAAAATTCTGTGTAACCTATGCTATATTTTATAAAAAAAATTATTAGGTCTAATTTATCATATAATTAATGCTTTTAACTAGAAAATCTTTAATAATTAATATTTTCGACTGATGGTGCTTGATGGAAATTGATTTTAAAT